>JAXIVJ010002129.1:7500-117372 GCA_036785665.1 Chirona hameri | reverse complement strand
CAATTGAGTTCATCCCTTGTTTGAGACGTCATTGGACGGTCCACCATCATGGCACGTGGTATAGGGGTATGATTCGCGCTTCGGGTGGCGCGAGGTCCCGGATTCAAATCCCGGACGAGCCCGTCTGTGTTTTGCTTTCTTCTTCCTGCGCCAATTGAGTTTAACCCTTGTTTGAAGACGTTATTGGACGGTCTACCATCATGGCTCGTTGGTCTAGGGGTATGATTCGCGATTCGGGGTGTGCGAGGTCCCGGGTTCAAATCCCGGACGAGCCCGTATGTGTTTTGCTTTCTTCTTCCTGCGTCAATTGAGTTTAACCCTTGTTTGAGACGTCATTGGACGGTCTACCATCATGGCTCGTTTGTCAATGGGTATGATTCGCGCTTCGGGTGCGCGAGGTCCCGGGTTCAAATCCCGGACGAGCCCGTCTGTGTTTTGCTTTCTTTCTTCCTGCGCCAATTGAGTTTAACCCTTGTTTTAAACGTCATTGGACGGACTACCATCATGGCTCGTTGGTGTAGGGGTATGATTCGCGCTTCGGGTGCGCGAGTCCCGGGTTCAAATCCCGGGACGAACCCGTCTGTGTTTTGCTCTTCTTCTTCCTGCGTCAATTGAGTTTCAACCCTTGTCTGAAACGTCATTGGATGGTCTATCCATCATGGCTCGTTGGTCTAGGGGTATGATTCGCGCTTCGAGTGCGCGAGGTCCCGGGTTCAACTTTCGGACGAGCCCATCTGTGCTTTGCTTCCTTCTTCCTGCTTCAATTGAGTTTAACCCTTGTTTGAGACGTCAGTGGACGGTCTACCGTCATGGCTCGTTGGTCTAGGGGGTATGATTCGCGCTTCGGGTGTGCGCGAGGTCCCGGGTTCAAATCCCGGACGAGCCCGTCTGTGTTTTGCTTCCTTCTTCCTGCGTCAATTGAGTTTAACCCTTGTTTGAGACGTCATTGACGGTCTACTATCATGGCTCGTTGGTCTAGGGGTATTATTCGCGCTTCGGGTGCGCGAGGTCCCGGGTTCAAATCCCGGACGAGCCCATCTGTGCTTTGCTTCCTTCTTCCTGCTTCAATTGAGTTTAACCCTTGTTTGAGACGTCAGTGGGACGGTCTACCGTCATGGCTCGTTGGTCTAGGGGTATGATTCGCGCTTTCGGGTGCGCGAGGGTCCCGGTTCAAATCCCGGACGAGCCCGTCTGTGTTTTTGCTTTCTTCTTCCTGCGTCAATTGAGTGTTAACCCTTGTTTGAGACATCATTGGACGGTCCAAATCATGGCTCGTAGGTCTAGGGGTATGATTCGTGCTTGAGGTGCGTGAGGTCCCGGTTCAAATCCTGGACGAGCCGTCTGTGTTTTGCTTTCTTCTTCCTGCGTCAATTGAGTTAACCCTTGTTTGAGACGTCATTGGACGGTCTACCATCATGGCTCGTTGGTCTAGGGGTTTGATTCGCGCTTCGGGGTGCGCGAGGTCCCGGTGTGCAAATCCCGGACGAGCCCGTCTGTGTTTTGTTTTCTTCTTCCTGCGTCAATTGAGTTTAACCCTTGTTTGAGACGTCATTGGACGGACTACCATCATGGCACGTTGATCTAGGGGTATGATTCCGCGCTTCGGGGTGCGCGAGGTCCGGTTCAAATCCCGGACGAGCCCGTCTGTGTTTTGCTTTCTTCTTCCTGCGTTAATTGAGTTTAACCTTGTTTGAAACGTCATTGGACGACTACCATCATGGCTCGTTGTCTAGGGGGTATGATTCGCCGCTTCGGGTGCGCGAGGTCACGAGTTCAAATCCGGATGAGCCCGTCTGTGTTTTGCTTCTTCTTCCTGCGTCAATTGAGTTTAACCCTTGTCTGAAACGTCATTGGATGGTCTACCATCATGGCTCGTTGGGTCTAGGGGTATGATTCGCGCTTCGGGTGCGCGAGGTCCCGGGTTCAAATCCGGACGAGCCCGTCTGTGTGTTTTGCTTTCTTCTTCCTGCGTCAATTGAGTTTAACCCTTGTTTGAGACGTCATTGGACGGTCTACCATCATGGCTCGTTGGTCTAGGGGTTTGATTCGCGCTTTGGGTGCGCGAGGTCCCGGGTTCAAATCCCGGACTAGCCCGTCTGTGTTTTGCTTTCTTCTTCCTGCGTCAATTGAGTTTAACTCTTGTTTGAGACGTCATTGGACGGACTACCCATCATGGCTCGTTGGTCTAGGCCCTAACTCTAGGGGTATGATTCGCGCTCGGGTGCGCGAGGTCCGGGGTTCAAAATCCCGGACGAGCCTGTCTGTGCTTTGCTTTCCTCTTCCTTCGTCAGTTGAGTTGAACCATTGTTTGAGACTTGCATAATTCAGAAATAACAACGAAATTAACTTAGGTCTCAAAATTCGAAAAATAGTCGAAAAAAGTGTCATTATATGCGGCATAAATCAGATGACAGGGTATTTTTTTCCTGAGAAAACTACAGACACAAAATATCGCAAACGTGCTACATATTTTACAAAACACTTTGAAGTTGGCAATCATGTTATCTGATCACCTAATCATAAACCAGTAAAACGCCTTTTTGGGTGGGCCCTTACCACTGGCTGATGGAACCCCTAAAACAAATTATGGACTTGAGATGCTCGCTTTCTGAGGCTAAATTGTGTTTTTTTTTTCAGGCCTGAAATGGCCTTTCTGAGTCCACGATGGGCCCCTTAAAGACCCGAGATGGGCCCCTCTGAGCAGGCGACGGGGGACAATAGCGGATCCAAGGTGGGGGAGAGGGTCACGGGGGTCATGACCCTCCCCTTGGGCCATGGAGCACCACCGCGCGTGGGGGCACCACCACGGGCCGGGGCACCATGGGCACCACCAAAATAAAGCCAAAAAAATCCTCAGCCGCTACGCGGCGCAAATCATTCAGTGTTATTTGATCCAAAGGCACCACCGCGCCGTGGGGGGCTGCCACCGGGTCGGAGCACCAGGGCACCGCGGCGCGTCGTGGTACCAGGGGCACCACCGCACCGGTCAACCAAGGGCACCACCGTGCGGTGTGCAGGGGCACCATCGTGACGGTTAGGCGGCACTGGGGGCGAGGGAAAACTCGAAACACTCGCACTGTGCCTCCTTGAATCCAAAGAGGGAAAACAATGGCGTCTGGTGCCGCCTGAAATCACAAGCATTGGTCGCTGGAAGAAGAAAAAATCGCGAAATGATGCTAAATTAAACATTGCTAAATTACGCCAGAAATATGTCCCTTCATGCCTCCCGTCCCTTGGGATATGAAGAAGGGCTCCAACGTGCCTTTATACCAGAGTCAAAAACGTATCGGACTCGAGGGGCCCTGTAGGGGCCCCCAGTTGTGCTTGATACATATAGATTATAGAACCTTTCGATTTTAGGGCCTAGTTATCTAGACAAACACAAAATAAAGCAAAAAAATCCGCGCCGCCAATCAGTGTTCTTCTCCAGTACAAAAGGGTATAAGTTAGACTAACACTGGCGGCCGCAGGGGGGGGGGGAGGAGATATGGGGGCCATGGCCCCACCTTTGGCCTTAAATATGGGGTCAACTTGTCTCTTGACACCACCTTTTGCTTCAGACATATTTCCTCGTTTTGACCCTGCATGCTGGTTCCAATCAGACTGGGTATTGATTCACCTTTTTTGGAACGACTCAATCATGATTCATTTTGGAATCGGAATGATTCAATCACCGTTCGATTCACGCATACAATTTTGAGAATTGATTCATTCTGATTCAAAGAATCAAAACAAATATTTTGATTGATTCACGTTTGTTTCAACTTTTGAATATATGAGGTGAATTTATGTCAAATCAATACAAATAGAAACATGCATATATATGATCATTCAAACATTGGTACAGCAATAGTATTTCAGTATAATTGAAGGTAGCCACTGGGACTCCATGTATTTGGACCAATTTACCAGTGTACTTGAATCGTTAAATCTTTTGATTCAATCAGCCTTGATTTGATGTAGGTTTTGATTCAATCACGATTCATGAATCAAAATATCTGGTGGTGAATCAATTATGTTTTGATTCAATGAATTTTGATTGAACGGTTCCAATCGATTCAATCAGTGTCGTATCAATAACCAGTCTGGTTCCAATAGCAAAACTTAGTTCTCCAAATAATAGTTTATCGCATGCATAAGATTTACTGCTCGTAAAAAAACGGCTTCGAACCCCCCCCCCCCCCCCCCCCTGGTCACAAAACTCGAATTCCCTCTTGGTCAATTCTTCATCGGCCGTCTGGGGCCGCTCTTGACTGTACAAATAATATATTTTAGCACCATCCGCGGCACTTAAAATCATAGAAAGGGTACGACCGATATTACAAATACCTATAGCCAACGTTGTCAATTAAAAAAAAATGCTGAAATAGGGGCACCCTCAAAATATAGTGGACCAAAACCGTTGAGTTTTCAGATTTGGTTATAGGTAGGGGCACCACTGCAATTGATGACCCCCCTTGAAGATTTTCTGGATCCGCCCCTGACGGGGGTGCTTTAGCCCCCGTACTATTTACCACTCCCCCCGCTCAACAACTTTCGCTGACGGCGCTCTCTTGTGCGAGTATGGCACCCTTTTTTCGAAATTTGTAGCGAAATTCGAAACACGAAACCAAAGAAACCTAGATCCCCACCACCAGTTGAACCTGAGCAGAGACGTAGCCAAGGAGGGGGGGGGGGGGCACGGGGCCATGCCCCTCCCCCTCCCTCACCCCCTGAGCAAACAAATGTATACTAGATAAAATGCGACCTGCTGACGACCTGATCCCCCCCCCCCTGGCTGAGGAGCAAAATTTGATTATACTACTGACGCCACCCTGAGCAAAAATTCTGGATACGTGCCTGAACCTGAGTTGAGCCCCCCGCCCCCCCCCCCCCCCCCAACTGTTTTTGCGAAACTACATCCCTGGGTCGACTAATGCAAATTTCACGCCTGAGTTGAGTTAAATACGTGTTTTACAATGCACACAAAAAACCGATGGCTAATATCCTTGCTGATGCCGAACGCTCTGCGGAGCGATAATTTCCAGGAAAATCATCCCTGACAGAGTAGATGTCGCACACGCGAAGGGAAAATTAGGGAGTGGGGCACGTGGGTGTCCCCCTTGTGTGCGCCTCTGGTTTGAGGCACATTTCGTGTCTTATTTTATATGTTTTCTCCTTAGAGCTTCTTCCGTTACACATTTCCGCGATAACTTCGCGGAAATGTGTAAATGAAAATAAATGAAAACTTTCACTTTTCATTTGTTAGAAATACATCCGGATTTTTGTTATTTTTTTATATATAAAAAATACAACCGGACCTGTCATCATAGGGGGCCGGCATTTTGTAAGGGGGCATATGCCGTCTCCCCCTTGTGTACGCCTCTGGGCCCTTTGGATCAAAATATCAAATGAAAAACTTTGACTTTCATTTGTAAAAAATAAGTCCAGTAAAAAAAAACAAAAAAAAACAAGGGCACCAGTCCCCACTGGGCCGCCTCAGAGGGGCCCCACATTTCGTAAGGCGGGATGGGTCCGTTTGCCCCCCTTGTGTGCGCCCGTGGGACCTTCGAATGAAAATATAAAATATACATCTTGACTTTTATTTGTAAACAAATAAATCCGGATTTTTATTTGGAAAAAAATACAACCTAACAGTCGTCCCAGCGCCCGCATAGCCGCCTCAGAGGGGCTCCGCATTTCGTAAGGGGGGGGGGCGGGCTCATGTGCATCCCCTTGTGTGAGCCTCTGATCGCTGCTCATAGTAGTTACCCGCGGAGTGCATGCACCTCACGCGATCCTAGTCATACTATACTTCATTTTCCGGCTCAAGCAGGGAAGTCGGAAGCTGGCCATGGTTCTACTTACGTGCACTGATATCTGATTAAATGCTTAGTTTGTCGGTTATTCTCCGCTGAGCGGGAACCTTAGCCGGGGAGCTCCTGGAGGTAGAAGGCAGGGGGGCAGCCAGGCGGGGACAATTGCCCCCCCCCACATTCGGATACAGAAGATTTAGATGACCCATGTATTTTTTTTTCTCTCAGCTAATTGACCTTAAAAAAACTGCAGAGGGGATCTGAAACCTGCCGAGAACTTTTGCCACCTCTAATGCAAACCCTGGTGGATGGTGCAAAACCGCAGTGGAGCAGGGTGTGCTCGACAAAAAAGGCATTTCGACCTTTTCACATTTCGACAAAATGACATGTCGACAAAATGACATGTCGGCAAAAAGACATCTCGACATTTTGACACGTCGGCAAAAAGGCATTTCGACAATTATCATTCGCCATTTCGCTTTCGACATATTTAAATTTCGACACAAATACATGTCGCCAAAAGACATTCGGCACAATGACATTCGCCATTGTGGTCGGGTACCAGGAGTTCCACTTTTAGCTATTTTTATTTATTAATTTTGCCAAGTCTCAAACAAGGGTTAAACTCAATTGACGCAGGAAGAAGAAACAAAGACGGGCTCAAGCTCGGTCACAAGTCATTTGTATTGTTATTGATCAATTTTGCCAAGTCTCAAACAAGGGTTAAACTCAATTGACGTAGGAAGAAGGAACAAAGACGGGCTCGTCCGGGATTTGAACCCGGGACCTCTCGCACCCAAAGCGAGAATCATACATCTAGACCAACGAGCCACGATCATCAAGAATTTAATCTGAATTCCCCTGTAATGTTGCAGCCTAGTATGATCAGTTTCCGAAATACTTTATCTAAAATCTGGGTATTAGCTAGTGGTGATATATTACTTGTCACTGGGTAGGCAAAATTTACCCATCCGTAGTTGATGCCATGTGAACAAGAAGCAAGTGACATGGGATGATACTGTTGTTGAACTGTATCGGAAACTTTTCCTTATCGGTTTTTCCCCAAGCGGCCTTACTTTGCCGTTCTGGATCCGCCAACGCACTTAAGTCGATTGTATCACCGTCGGATCGGGCCAGATGACTTGGTGAAAGCAGGCGACTCACTGCGTGGAAGTAAGTCGGCATTTCAGCCTTAATGGTAGGAGATGCAGTGGCGCCATGACTTAGTTGGTAAATCACCTGTATAATGTATATAGTGACAATTTGACAATGACAGTTATTGACAATGCGCCTGTCTATTTGCACAATTTACCAGTGTATTTGAATCGTTAAGAATCGTTACATCTCTTGATTCAATCAGCAGTGATTTGATGCGGGGTCTGATTCAATCACGATTCATGAATCAAAAGATCTGGTGGTGAATAAATTGTTTTTATTCAAGGAATTTGGATTGTACGATGCCGATCGATTCAATCAGTGTCGAATCAATAACCAGGCTGGTTTTGACACAACACGTGTAAATTAACTGTAGGAAAAGTCACAAAGTTTCAAGAAGCTGAGTCCGGTGTGGAAACCGCAAGCGATACGATGATTTGTGTGCGGTTTTTCTTGATCTAAGGCAGTGTTTCTTCTCGTCAATACCATATTAATTACCCCTTTTGGTGACCAGAATGAATAATTACTCTGTATTCCCGACTGATAAAGTGCAAACGTTGCACTACATTCCACAAGGGAAGTGTCAGACAGATCTTCCTGCAATGCGTTAACTCTACCGCACAGGTTTGACTCGACCAAATTTGAGTTTATCTCGACTCAATGAGGAAAGCGTGATATGAATGGTATTTTCAAAAGAGGCACCACCGAGATTTGAACTCGGGATCTCCTGTTTACTAGACAGGCGCTTTACCAACTAAGCCATGGCGCCGCATGATTCCCCGCCATTAAAGGAAATAGTTTACCTTGGAAAATGTTTACCCAACACGATTTGATTATATTTTTTAATACAATGTATTTTTATATTGTCAAAAATGGTCTTATATCACGCCGATTCAGGACAGAAGACCGTAAATTTGTATTGTTTATCAAAACTATATGAATACTCTCCGAGTCAGAGTCCTGGCGTCACGCGAATGTAAACAATGGTTCAGCCAATCAGATTCGAAAGTAGTCGCGTAAAGATAGACTCGCATTGGAGATGTGCCAATCGGCGGCCGGCGATTCGCTTGCTATAGCACCAGCTGCAAGCTGATTGGCTGATGGTATAGCCTCTGCCTGGGCTACCACCAGTACAACATTCTTTCGCCATCACCGCATTCCTTCGCCAAAAACTCAAATATATTCGACTGGAGAGTCTTTTCAGTCAAGACAACTTGCAGATAGGGGTTTCCCAACACGGGCTACAAAACTGCTACCTCAGTTTAAAACTAATGTTCAAGGTGAACTATTTCCTTTAAGGCAGAAATGCCAACTTATTTTCACGCAGTGAGTCACCTGCTTTCACCAAGTCATCTGGCCGGATCCGACGTTGATACGATCAATAAAACAGCTTTGGCGGAACCAGAACAGCAAAATAAGATCGCTTAGGGGAAAAACCGAAAAGGAAAAGTTTCCGATACAGTTCAACAATAATATCATCCGATGTCACTTGCTTGTCGTTAACATGCCATTAACTAGGGAGGGGAAAATATTGCCTACCCCAGTGACTAGTTATATATCACCACTAGCTATTACCCAGATTTTAGATAAAGTATTTCGGTTATACTGGGCTTTAACATTACTAGGGTGAGTTTCGATTCAATCCTAAATGATCGTGGCTCGTTGGTATAGGGGTATGATTCGCGCTTCGGGTGCGCGAGGTCCCGGGTTCAAATCCCGGACGAGCCCTTCTGTGTTTTGCTTTCTTCTTCCTGCGTCAATTGAGTTTAACCCTTGTTTGAGACGTCATTGGACGGTCTACCATCATGGCTCGTAGGTCTAGGGGTATGATTCGCGCTTGGGGTGCGCGAGGTCCCGGGTTCAAATCCTGGACGAGCCCGTCTGTGTTTTGCTTTCTTCTTCCTGCGTCAATTGAGTTTAACCCTTGTTTGAGACGTCATTGGACGGTCTACCATCATGGCTCGTTGGTCTAGGGGTTTGATTCGCGCTTTGGGTGCGCGAGGTCCCGGGTTCAAATCCCGAACTAGCCCGTCTGTGTTTTGCTTTCTTCTTCCTGCGTCAATTGAGTTTAACCCTTGTTTGAGACGTCATTGGACGGACTACCATCATGGCTCGTTGGTCTAGGGGTATGATTCGCGCTTCGGGTGCGCGAGGTCCCGGGTTCAAATCCCGGACGAGCCCGTCTGTGTTTTGCTTTCTTCTTCCTGCGTTAATTGAGTTTAACCCTTGTTTGAAACGTCATTGGACGGACTACCATCTTGGCTCGTTGGTCTAGGGGTATGATTCGCGCTTCGGGTGCGCGTGGTCCCGGGTTCAAATCCCGGACGAGCCCGTCTGTGTTTTGCTCCCTTCTTCCTGCGTCAATTGAGTTTAACCCTTGTTTGAGACGTCATTGGACGGTCCACAATCATGGCTCGTAGGTCTAGGGGTATGATTCGCGCTTGGGGTGCGCGAGGTCCCGGGTTCAAATCCCGAACTAGCCCGTCTGTGTTTTGCTTTCTTCTTCCTGCGTCAATTGAGTTTAACCCTTGTTTGAGACGTCATTGGACGGTCTACCATCATGGCTCGTTGGTCTAGGGGTTTGATTCGCGCTTGGGGTGCGCGAGGTCCCTGGTTCAAATCCCGGACTAGCCCGTCTGTGTTTTGCCTTCTTCTTCCTGCGTCAATTGAGTTTAACCCTTGTTTGAGACGTCATTGGACGGACTACCATCATGGCTCGTTGGTCTAGGCCCTAACTCTAGGGGTATGATTCGCGCTTCGGGTGCGCGAGGTCCGGGGTTCAAATCCCATACGAGCCTGTCTGTGCTTTGCTTTCCTCTTCCTTCGTCAGTTGAGTTGAACCATTGTTTGAGACTTGCATAATTCAGAAATAACAACACAAATAACTTAGGTCTCAAAATTCGAAAAATAGTCGAAAATAGTGTCATTATATTTCGGCATAAATCAGATGACAGGGTATTTTTTTTCCTGGGAAAACTACAGAACACAAAATATCGCGAACGTGCTACATATTTTACAAACACTTTGAAGTTGGCAATCATGTTATCTGATCACCTATCATAAACCAGTAAAACGCCTTTTTGGGTGGGCCCCTTACCACTGGCTGATGGAACCCCTAAAACAAATTATGGACTTGAGATGCTCGCTTTCTGAGGCTAAATTGTGTTTTTTCAGGCCTGAAATGGGCCCTTTCTGAGTCCACGATGGGCCCCTTAAAGACCCGAGATGGGCCCCTCTGAGCAGCGACGGGGGACAATGGCGGATCCAAGGTGGGGGAGAGGGTCACGGGGGTCATGACCCTCCCCCTTGGGCCATGGGGGCACCACCGCGCTGTGGGGGCACCACCACGGGCCGGGGCACCATGGGCACCACCAAAATAAAGCCCAAAAAAATCCTCGCCGCTACGCGGCGCAAATCATTCAGTGTTATTTGAACCAAAGGCACCACCGCGCCGTGGGGGCGCCACCGGGTCGGAGCACCAGGGCACCGCGGCGCCGGTGTACCAGGGGCACCACCGCACCGGTCAACCAAGGGCACCACCGCGGCGGTGTGCCAGGGGCACCATCGTGACGGTAGGCGGCACTGTGGGGCGAGGGAAAACTCCGAAACACTGCACTGTGCCTCCTTGAATCCAAGAGGGAAAACAATGGTCTGGTGCCGCCTTGAAATCACAAGCATTGGTCGCTGGAAGAAGAAAAAATCGCGAAATGATGCTAAATTAAAATTGCTAAATTACGCCAAAAAAAATGTCCCTTCATGCCTCCCGTCCCTTGGGATATGAAGGGGCTCCAACGTGCCTTTATACCAGAGTCAAAAACGTATCGGACTCGAGGGGCCCTGAGGGCCCCCAGTTGGGCTGATACATATAGATTATAGAACCTTTCGATTTTTAGGGCCTAGTTATCTAGACAAACACAAAATAAAGCAAAAAAATCCGCGCCGCCAATCAGTGTTCTTTTCCAGTACAAAAGGGTATAAGTTAGACTAACACTGGCGGCCGCAGGGGGGGGGGGGAGATATGGGGGCCATGGCCCCACCTTTGGCCTTAAATATGGGGTCAACTTGTCTCTTGACACCACCTTTTGCTTCAGACATATTTCCTCGTTTTGACCCTGCATGCTGGTTCCAATCAGACTGGGTATTGATTCACCTTTTTTGGAACGACTCAATCATGATTTATTTTGGAATCGGAATGATTCAATCACCGTTCGATTCACGCATACAATTTTGAGAATTGATTCATTCTGATTCAAAGAATCAAAACAAATATTTTGATTGATTCACGTTTGATTCAACTTTTGAATATATGAGGTGAATTTATGTCAAATCAATACAAATGGAATCATGCATATATATGATCATTCAAACATTGGTACAGCAATAGTATTTCAGTATAATTGAAGGTAGCCACTGGGACTCCATGTATTTGGACCAATTTACCAGTGTACTTGAATCGTTAAATCTTTTGATTCAATCAGCCTTGATTTGATGTAGGTTTTGATTCAATCACGATTCATGAATCAGAATATCTGGTGGTGAATCAATTATGTTTTGATTCAATGAATTTTGATCATTGAATCATTGATCATTGAATTTTGATCATTGAAAAATGGTCTTATATCACGCCGATTCAGGACAGAAGGCCGTACATTTGTATTGTTTATCAAAACTATAAGCATACTCTCTGAGTCAGAGTCCTGACGTCACGCGAATGTAAAAAATGGTTCAGCCAATCAGATTCGAAAGTAGTCGCGTAAAGATAGACTCGCATTGGAGATGTGCCAATTGGCGGCCGGCGATTCGCTTGCTATAGCACCAGCTGCAAGCTGATTGGCTGATAGTATAGCCTCTGCCCGGGCTAGCACCAGTACAACATTCTTTCGCCAGCACCGCATTCCTTCGCCAAAAACTAAAATATATTCGACTGGAAAGTCTTTTCAGTCAAGACAACTTGCAGATAGGGGTTTCCCAACACGGGCTACAAAACTGCTACCTCAGTTTAAAACTAATGTTGAAGGTGAACTATTTCCTTTAACCCTATTTGTAACAGGCTCCTGGAAACCCATATTTGTAACAGGGGGGGGGGGGGAGGTTGGTGGAATCCGCCCCCCCCCCCTCGGAGATCTCGAGATCTACCCGTCCGATTTTCAAAAATGAAACGGTGTTTGGTTCCCCTCAAAACGATCCACATTTCTTAAAAAAAATAATAAAAAAAAATTTGGATAGGGGGGCAACAGGGGGGCAAAAACGAAAATTTTTAGTGGTATTTTTGATCCAACATAGCTTTCACGTTTATCGACCGATTTTAACACAACTAATAGGAATCGATATAGATTGAATAGGAAATTGATATATTACGGTGACGTTTGAAAGTTCAAAAATCATAGGCGTGTGCAGGTCGCTCAATATGGGGGTGAAGTAAATGCGTAATAAAACATTTTTTTTAATGTTTTTTTTTATAAATGAAATGGTATGTGATTGTGACATTAGACAAAACAGTTATCAATCATATGTTTTGCCATAGGCGATACCAGGTTAGTGAAAAGTGAGGTCAAATTGGAAAAAAATATTAACCGCAGACAAGTTCTACCCAGCA
The DNA here is from genome assembly GCA_036785665.1 of Chirona hameri. Lineage (NCBI taxonomy): Eukaryota > Metazoa > Arthropoda > Thecostraca > Balanomorpha > Balanidae > Chirona > Chirona hameri. The sequence goes on along the minus strand of JAXIVJ010002129.1, from coordinate 104,826 downwards.
CAATAAATATGATACTGATCGTAGATAGTTCCTTTTTGCATGTTGTACTTCATCATAGGCGTATCCAGGATCAAAACTAGGGCGGCGCAAGACCTTTTTATAAGTATATTATCCGCTATTATGATACTAACTAGTCAACAGTGACTATTTCACTTACAACTTCAATTAACATTGCTTACCCCCTTTTTACCCTACCTGGACTCGCCTATTATCTTATAATCGTTCGTAGAGTAGCCTGTGGTGCGTGTTTTATCCGAAAACTGCAGTATGTTATGTCAGTGTTCGCCTATGCTTTTAGTTTCCTTGCAATAATATGACCCCCTTTTTTCCATTCCTGAGGCGCCTCTGCAAAAAATGACGTCATTCCCTTTTCTGGCCTCATATGTGCATATATCATTATAAGCTAAACATCTATTGCGCCGTTATCGCTGGCATATCGTCATCACCATGTCAGTCACCCCTCTTTTCATGTGCCTGAACACGCCCCTGAAACTCTATATGTAATAAATTATGCAAATAATGGAAGCAGAAGCTATCTTTTACATATTGATAGCTATAAATGTCCCTTACATCGCTCTATTGGCTTCCCGCCAAGCATTGAATACTTCCTGGAACCCCCCCCCCCCCCTTTCAAGCCCCTGAAACCGCCTCTGCCATGCAATTTTTATGATATTTCAATAACATCAACTAATTTGCACTTGTTGCAATCACCGTTAGCTGATGTTACTCCTTCATACTTGAGGAAGTTAGGAAGAAACCGTAAAGATCGCATTTCCGTATTATCGCCAAATGTCGCCTCCGAACCCACCCAATACTGTGCCCTGGAACCGCCTCTGTTCAGGTTAAGAACTCAAAATTTTAACTCCAATTGCGGTATTCAATTCTATGAAAAGTCCCAAAATTTCATGGGCCTGCTCCCAGCCGTTCTCGAGATATCTGCGAAAAACATGAGGGGGGGGGGCGGAATCCGCCCCCCCCTCTGTTACAAATAGGGTTAAAGGAAATAGTTCACCTTCAACATGGGTTTTGAACTGAAATAGCAGTTGTGTAGCCCGTGTTGAGAAATCCTTATCTGGAACTTTTCTTGGCTGAAAAGACTCTCCAGCCGAAGATATTTGACTTTTTGGCGAAGGAATACGGCGCATATATGATGTACCGTACCGTCTGAAAGTGCCAGCACTGCCATGGAGCATGCGCAGACCAATAACGCACACACTATAAAATTAATAATTTACAACCTTCTGTCCTGAATTGGCGCGATAAAGGACCATTTTTTAAAGAAAAAAAGAAACTCTATTAAAAAATATAATAAAATCGTGTTTTGAAAAAAAATCCGAAGGTGAACTATTTCCTTTAAGGCAGAAATGCCAACTTATTATCGCTTAAGATCGCTTAGGGGAAAAACCGAAAAGGAAAAGTTTCCGATACAGTTCAACAATAATATCATCCGATGTCACTTGCTTGTCGTTAACATGCCATTAACTAGGGAGGGGAAAATATTGCCTACCCCAGTGACTAGTTGTATATCACCACTAGCTATTACCCAGATTTTAGATAAAGTATTTCGGTGATACTGGGCGTGAATTTAGCGTGAATTTAGCGTGAATTTAGATTTAATTCTGAATGATCGTGGCTCGTTGGTCTAGGGGTATGATTCTCGCTTGGGGTGCGAGAGGTCCCGGGTTCAAATCCCGGACTATCCCGTACTTTGATAGATGGTACCAGGATCAGTCAGGAATTAGCTAGAAGTGAATTAGCTCCAGGTGCCCGACCGCAATGGTGAATGTGATTTTGCCGAATGTCGTTTTGCCGAATGCATGTATTTGTGTCGAAATGAGAATATGCTGAAAGCGAAATGACGAATGATAATTATTGTCAAAATGCCTTTTTGCCGAAGTGCCAAATGGTGGAAATGTCTTTTTCCGACATGTCATTTCGTCGAAATGTCATTTTGCCGACATGTGAAAAAATCGAAATGCTTTTACCAAATTATATTTTGTCGACATGCGAAAAGGTCGAAATGCTTTTTTTGCCGAAATGTCATTTTGTCGACATGTGAAAAGGTCGAAATGCCTTTTTTGTCGAGGACATCCTGCTCCACTGCGGTGTTGCACCATCCACCAGGGTTTGCATTAGAGGTGGCAAAAGTTCTCGGCAGGTTTCAGATCCCCTCTGCAGCTTTTTGAAGGTCAATTAGCTGACAAAAAAAAAGAGAAAAAATGGGTCATCTAAATCCTCTGTTTCCGAATGTGGGGGGGGGGGGCAATTGTTCCCACCTGGCTGCGCCCCTGCCTTCTACCTCCAGGAGCGCCCCGGCTACGGTTCCCGCTCAGCAGGGAATAACTGACGAACTAAGCATCCAATCAGATATCAGTGCACTTAAGTAGCACCATGGCCAGCTTCCGGATTTCCGGCTTGACCCAGAAAATGAAATATAGTACCACTAGGATCGCGTGAGGTGCGTGCACTCCGCAGGCAACTACTATGAGCAGCGATCAGAGGCGCACTCAAGGGAGGTGCACATGGGTCCATGCCTCCCCCCCTTACGAAATGCGGAGCCCCTCCGAGGTGGCCCTGCGGGCGGTGGGACCACTGTTTTTCTTTCTTCTCAAATACAAATCCGGATTTATTTGTTTACAAATGAAAGTCGAACAAAGAATATATTTCGTATTTTCATACGAAAGGCCCAGAGGCGCACACAAGGGGGGCACACCGACCCATGCCGCCTTACTAAATGCGGGGCCCATCTGAGGCGGCCCAGTGGGGACTGGGGACCCTGTTTGTTTGTTTTTGTTTTTACCGGATTTTTTTTTGTTAATGAAAGTCAAAGTTTTACATTTTATATTTTCATCCGAACGGCCCAGAGGCGCACAAAAGGGGGGGGGGCATAGGGCTCATACCCCCTTACAAAATGCAGCCCCCTATAAGGACAGGTAGGGCACCTGTCCGGTTGTATTTTTTATTAAACAAAATAACAAAAATCCGGATGTATTTTTAACAAATGAAAAGTGAAAGTTTTCATTTATTTTCTTCCGAAAGTACACACCGCGAAAATATAGAAAGCGAAGTTATCGTGAAAATGAGTACCGGGTCGAAGCTCTAAGGAGAAAACATATATAAAATAAGACACGAAATGTGCCTCATACCAAGGGGGGTAAGCAATGAGAATTGAAGTTGTAGTTGAAATAGTCACTGTTGACAAGTTAGTATCATAATAGCGGATACTATACCTATCAAAAGGTCTTAAAACCTCCACATTTTGGATCCTGGATACGCCTATGATGAAATACAACATGCAGAAAGGAACTATCTACGATCAGTTACTTATTTATATTGCTGGTAGCAACTTGCCTGCGGTTACTATTGTTTCCTATTTTACCTCCCTTTTTCACCGACCTGGTACTGGCTATAGCAATAAAAAATGTTTAATAACTGTTTTGTCTAATGCCACAATAACACACCATTTCTTTTATAAAAAAAAACACATCAAAAATTGTTTTATTACGCATTTACTTCAACCTCAAATTGAGTGACCTGCACATGTCTATGATTTTTGAATTTTCAAAAGTCTCCACCACATATAAATTTCCAATTAATTATCTATCGATCCCCATTGGTTGCCTTAAAATCAGTATATAAACATGACAGTTGTGTTGGATCAAAAATACCTCTAAAATTTGTAGTTTTTGCCCCCCTGTTGTCCCCCTATCAAAAATATAAGTTGTTTTTTTAATAAATGTAGATCGTAGTGAGGGGAATAGCATGCAATTTGATTTTTTTAATCGCACAGGTAGATCTCGAGATCTCCGCGGGGGAGCGGAATCCGACCCCCCCCCCCCTGTTGCAAATAGGGGTAGCCAGGAGCCTGTTACAAATAGGGTTAAACTCAATTGACGCAGGAAGAAGAAAGCAAAACATAGACGGGCTCATCCGGGATTTGAACCCGGGACCTCGCGCACCCGAAGCGCGAATCATACCCCTAGACCAATAAAATAGAACAGTCCAGCCCTTGAAATACCTTTGTTCAAGTTTGACCTTCCCTTTCTTTCTGCTCGTGCTTTATATTGTTTTTGTTTGTTTTGTGCTTCACTGCTCACCTGTGTTTCAAACTTATGATGCTTCATCACTTGTAATTATGCTATGTATCCGAGTGCCATGTTTTGCTTACACCTCATTTGTGCTTATTATTTCATGTTAATCAGCTAGTTTTGGTGACATGTTTGCAGATTCATATAATTTTCTTTGCATGCATTTTGTTGTTCCTTTAATTTCATCAGCAATGTTTTTGTGTCATATTTGTTGATTTCGTGTAACTATTATTTTTTGCTAAGTTAATATTGTCTTAATTTCCACACTCGCTGCTGCACCGCCGCCACCTGCTGAGCACTATTTCTTCTTCCTCGGGTTCTAGGGACAGGGTGGCTTCAGCTGGGTCAACTACAACTTCACCACACTCTTCTTCAAGTTCAGCACACTCCAGAGGCCACAACAGCAGGAACATCACCATCTCACATGTAAATATCAATTCAATTACGTCTCGCTGCCGACTTGACGAGCTGTCCCACTTTGCCTTTCTTAATGACATTGACATTTTATGTTTGACTGAGACCAAACTTGACGAGACAATCCATCCTTCTCTTTTCACCCTTGACGACTATCACAGCCCATTGACAAAACACAGGAACAGGAATGGAGGGGGTGTTGCCATTTACATCCGCAATAACCTAGCAGTGAAACGACTTCCAAATCTTGAAACACCAGGAGTAGATGGGTATGTTAGATGTAGATAGAGGAGTATAGAGGAGTAGATGGGTTTGTTAAAGTGAAACTCAATACACTTTTGATTTGTTCAGTATATGTTCCTCCAAACCTATCATCAGAGCAGAATTCTTTAGTTACAGCCAAGCTGTCAGAAAGCATTTTGGCAGCACAAGTCTATGTTCCAGATAATATTATAATTCTGGGAGATTTTAATGCAGGCAACACATTTTTGGATTCCAAGTTTTTAAAGCATAGCCCACTTACACCTTATGAGATTGCTCTCCATGATGTGATATTGTCTTCCAATTTAGAACAGCTTATACATCAGCCTACACGCTATGCAGAATCTAATGAGGTTGCCAATCTAAGGGACCTTGCCCTAGTTTCAAATTTAGCAATGGTAGAGAATAGTGGGGTTCTTCCTTCCTTCTCGAGAATCGATCATATACCAATATTTGTTTCCCTTAAAATTGAACCCCCTCCATTTCCAAACAAACAACACAGTGTTGGGATTACCGACAAACAGACACTGACAAGCTCACCAGACTGTTGATGGACACTGACTGGGACACACTTCTTGACTGTGATGTGGACAAAGCGACAGAAAACTTGACTGACGCCTTACTTACTGCAGCCAAGGCCACGATTCCATTGAAAGTTTTCACTAGAAATCCAACTAATAAACCATGGTTCAGCCTGGAGCTAAAATGCCAAACCCGACGACGTGACAGACTTTTTAAAATTTCTAAAAAACGTGATACTACCCAGGACTGGGAACGATGGAGAAGACAAAGAAATCTGACAACCGAGACAAACCAGCGACTAAAGACCTTACATATACAATCTGAAGTTACAAGACTTTTTGAGCATAAACGAGATCCGCGAACATATCACAACATACTTAAAGGACTTATTGGGAAGAAAGGAAAGCATGCCATACCACCTATAATCAGCCAAGACGGAACACCAATCACAGACGAATATGACAAAGCGACTATTCTAAATGAACATTTTGCTAACCAAACGCGACTGAACACACATGACAAAGACCTACCCCAACTTTATCCTCCTACACCTTTTCCACATTTGGCGGAGGTCCAAGTAACCGAGCAAGAGGTTCTCAAAATTTTGAATTCCTTGGACGCTAATAAATCATCAGGCCCTGATAAAGTTCCAAATAAATTACTTAAAATGTGTGCGTTGTTAATTGCTAACCCTTATGCAAACTCTTTAATAAATCACTTCAATCAGGTAAATTTCCCCTATCTTGGAAAATAGCTTGTGTAATCCCAATTTTCAAACAAAAAGGTTCCACCTCAGATACAACCAATTACAGGCCAATAAGTCTTCTTCCTAATTTATCTAAGATACTTGAAAAATTAGTCTTTAACAAAATATATGGGCATCTATCTGAAAACAATTTATTGACTGAGAAACAAAGTGGCTATCGTCCCCAACATAGTGTACATATCCAGCTCCTTTATCTTACTCATCAACTGTACTCTGCGCTAAATGAAAACACAAATTTTACCGCAATTTTCCTTGACATTTCTAAATATTTTGATAAAATTTAGCACGAAGCATTGATTGCAAAATGTGAAATTCAATACAACATATCTGGCTCCCTATTGGCATGGTTGAAGTCTTATTTAAAAGATCTCAGTCAGGTTGTTCGTGTAGGAAGTGCCATTTCTGGATCTAAAAAAATATAGCTGGCTGCCCTCAAGGCTCGGTCCTTGGACCTTTGCTCGCCCTCATGTACCTTAATGACTTATCAAAAATTACTGAAAATGATGCACTTTTCTACGCTGACGACAAATCCCTATATTTATCCCACCCACAAGACAGCCAACAACACAGACTCTCACTGCACAACGACTTGGATATGATACGACAGTACGGCACCGACTGGGCTATTACATTTAACGCGGAAAACACAGTACATCAAACATTCACAAACAGGCGTAATGACCAATACTTTGACCTCTCTTTCGATGGACAACCCCTACTTCCCGTGACTTGCCACAAGCATCTAGGACTACATCTTTCCACTGACCTGCATTTTCACGAACATATCAATTCCTTGATACGAACCATAAATTATCTCTTAGGACCTATGTATCCTGTTGCAAGGTTTCTACCAAGATCAGTACTTAAAGAAATATATTTAATATACATAAGACCACACTTTGACTATTGCAACATAATCTACGACGGTAACCTGACTCAATACGACTGACTCAACACGACTCAATACGACTCCAGACCATACAGAACCGCTGTGCACGACTAGTGACTGGAACCTTGTTTTGCACACCCACCAACGCTCTACTTAAGTAATTTCGACACAGGACTAGTGGGTCCCTTTTAGAAGAAGTTCCATTTTCCCGAAGCTTGTTTCGGGTCCTTACAACGTTTGTTTACGTTACAAGCAGACTGCGTATATATGCCTAAAGTCCGTCGTTATTGTGTGCAATAGTTTACATATCAAAGCTACCATATGCATGACGTCATAATTGTCAAAGTTTTTAATAGCCATGAAGGAGAAAAGAGTAACATTCCCATTTTTCGACGGATATCCATATATCGTCCAAACAAATGCCATATTCATTTTTTCGGCTCGAAATACCGCGTATAGCCAAATTTCGAGAAAACTTTCAAGGTGACCTATTCACTTTAATGATTGGTGATATATTGCATCCGAGGAAAGTCACGCACACGACAAGCAGCGACATCTATACAAAAATCAGACGACAGACAGCGCCACCACGCGCTTAGCCGAAAACAACACAGAGCTGGGTGGCAACCTACTGCATAGGAGTGCCTATACCTTTTCAGCAGAGCAGTTCGGTGCCTGTATGCGAACGTTTTACTAGAAAGTATGTATGGTCAAGAGTTATACCTGTTAGAATAACTTGTTCCAAGCTATCGCTTGATTACTTGGATGTAGGCTGTACCGTTCGACAGAGATGTGTTGCGGTACAGTCTCGCTTGATTACTTGGACTTAGGCTGTACCGTTCGACAGAGTGTGTTGCGGTACAGTCTTTCTGCGATCTGTTTGCAAGGGTCGAGCAGCATGGTGGAAGTTCTGCATTTAGCCGTTTAGACTTTAGATACGCCATTTCAGCGTGGATACGACACTATGGCCAATTCTGACTCCTGCGAGCTGTAGCACACCGCAGCTTTCGTTTCTAGTTTGACATCCGAATACCGATGAATAATGCATTTGGCGAAGTTATTGTTGATTTTTACCTTTCGAAACGAAATAATAGTAATATCTCATTTTCCCGTCCATTTTTACCACTACATCCACTAATCACGAATGTGAATCTCCGAATAAAGTAACCGCTTGCGTAATGGCGTTCATCATACGGTTGAATCAGCACATTTCACATGTGACGTCACACGATTATGACCAATCAGAGGCCAACACGTAAAAGAGTTATTAGTTTGTTATGTTACTTTACAGCCCTTTCTGTATTTTGCGCCTTGTCATGCATATATGTTTTTACTGTGAAGCGCCATCAATATTAAATTGTATTAGGCTGCGGAAGTTATATACCAAAATTTGGCTTTTGAAAGTCAGCGATGTCAGCGATGCCAAAAAGTGATGTCATTATTACTGAAGTTGGAAAACTTACAAGGGAAAATGGATGATTTTAGAAAAGCACACACAATTCTGCAGAGTACAAACCCAAGCCCAAAAGGGGATATTTTTGCCGATAAATTGTTTGTGGATCTGCTTGAATCTTCTTTTCGGGTTTGGGATTCATTATGGGATCGATGCATAGGTCTACTAGCTGGTGCCCAGCTGATGTGGTGTTCCAAACGGAATACCTATTCTTAACCCTCGTACTTGGCACACCTTTGTTTAATGTATACAATAGTTAATTAGTGGTTTGTGAGCGCTTTGTCTCATGGAATCCTAATCCTAATCCTACATCTTTAGTGAGCGACCCATGCCCTAAACCGTAGTTACTTCCTCGCGCTGACAACCCTATCGAACCGCCGCGCCCACTCTGTTTATGAATCACGCCTGCCACCATCCAGTTGCAATCTGTCACGGGCCGTACCGTCACATAAAGGTCACAAAAGGTCACAGAACAGAAGGTCACATAAACACCGGACATTCCGCGGTCCGGACCACGGTACATGAACGCCCGGCTCGCTCCGACCTGCAGTCGTGTCGGTGGCGTCAGCGGTGAGCGGTCTCCAGCTGGTTGACTCCGCTGCCCCGCCATGGCCCGGTGCGTCGCGCCGCTGCTGCTGTGCTGCTGCTGCTCTGGGCTGGGACGCTGTGTGGCGCCCAGATTGGATTTTCGAGACGTTCTAGCCCTCCCGACCGGAAGCTGATCACCCTGACAGATCTGCAGTCAGTCATCGAACAGACGATCCGCTCGGTCGTGGCGAAACCCATCAACACCCTGGGCCTCCGTCTGATCGATGTACATGTCCAGCTGAACAATGTGACCTCCGAGGTGGAGGCCCGCGTAGAAAGTGCTGAAACGAAGCTGGAGGATCGGGTAGGGAGTGCCGAGACGAAGCTGGAGGCCCGGGTGGAGAGTGCCGAGACGAAGCTGGAGGCCCGGGTGGAGAGTGCTCAGAAGCAGCTGGAGAACAAATTGGACGGTATCCAGTCAGACCAGGCGGCCCAAACTCTGGTGCTAACTCGACGACTGTGCCAGATCGAATCTGCTCTTCAGAGAGTCAAGTCGCAGCTTGAGAACGTCCAGTGCTAGTCATCTGGCATCACTGGATATTACTGGCATCACTGGAGATTACTGGAGATTACTGGCATCACTGGATATTACTGGCATTACTGGATATTACTGGCATCACTGGAGATTACTGGCATCACTGGATATTAGTGGCATCACTGGAGATTGCTGGCATCACTGGAGATTGCTGGCATCACTGGAGATTACTGGCATCACTGGAGATTACTGGAGATTACTGGCATCACTGGATATTACTAGCATCACTGGATATTACTGACATCACTGGAGATTGCTGGCATCACTGGTGATTACTGGCATCACTGGAGATTACTGGCATCACTAGATATTACTGGCATCACTGGAGATTGCTGGCATCACTGGAGATTACTGGCATCACTGGAGATTACTGGCATCACTGGCATCACTGGATATTACTGGCATCACTGGATATTACTGGCATCACTGGATATTACTGGCATCACTGGAGATTACTGGCATCACTGGATATTACTGGCATCACTGGAGATTGCTGGCATCACTGGTGATTGCTGGCATCACTGGTGATTGCTGGCATCACTGGAGATTACTGGCATCACTGGCATCACTGGAAAAGTTCTCATTACTCACTCCAATCGGTGGAGATGAAGATCAAGCCATCGAAGAAACTGTGGACTGCCGTGGAGACTGTAGTGCTATTTCGTGCGATTTTAATTGCACTTTAGTAGGTCGTTTAAGCCACTAAGAGAAATTATGTGTCGTATTGACGCGAAATAAACTTTGTGACATAAATGATAAATACAAAGTATTACTCCCGTCACCAGTGGCTGCCGTGTGTTGGCTGCTGCGGTAATGACGCCAAAACTTCAACTCACCGTTTTCTGCCGTGTTGCCATTCAATACAAAGAGAATCGGAACTCGAGGCTGAATTCTGGCATCAAGGATGTTCTCTGGAGCGAGTGCGTTCACCCATTAATTGATTAAACGAACATCCGTTCACATTACGAGCGAATATGTTTGATATGTTATATATAGCATCTTAGGACGTTCATAAATAGGACACAGCCGTAGAAACGTATTCAGATTCATTCACCAATTTTAGCAATGTTGCCTGAAAGTTGCCTGGAAGTCAAAACCGACGAAACGTTACAAGGAGACGGGTCTTTCTTGCCATGTTGATAGTCCTCAAAAAACAAAATCGACGAAAAAAGGACAAACAAGAGAAACTGGCACACCATGGACTAGTGGAGGGAGCAAATATTGCCATTCCCTGACGAAATTCGCAATGGTTCAACTAACGTGCAGGTATCGACGTGAAAGTTGGCATGCCTTCTTCCGCATAAATTACATGCCTGAAGTGGTTTCGCATACACTGGCGGATCGAGAACGAGAAACAAAGTTGGCGGGGGTATAATTTACAAAAATATAAAATTAACAAAACTACCCAGCATTCAGCTCTTGTGAACCAAATAACTTCTTTCAAACGAGCTTTTTCTAGTTGTTTTTTATCAATCATGCTGCACAGCAAATAGAGTGTAATGGTGAAATGGAACATTTTGTAGAATCCCTTTCAAAGTGCAAACTATTGCACTTTGAAATAGTGCAAATAGAAATAGTGCAAATAGTATATATAGTGTATCTATTCAAGCAAACTTCCACATACCATTACCTGTTCGGAATTAAGGTATATTGTAGAATGTTTTCTTGAAATACCTTTATAGTTGAAAATAGTTATGAGGCATTAGATACCGTCGAATAGCAAATATCAACAGGGATAGCGTCCCTGTAGTCACGTACTTCACGGGGGGGGGGTGATTTCCGCCCCCCCCCCACCTCTCATGTTTTTCTCAGATAGCGGAAAAAACGTTGGCGTACAGCGCAGCAGAGTTTTGGCACACCTGCTACAAAATCAATTGCGCACACTTTTGTTTTTAAATTGACCTCGGGTCATCTCAGGTCAGGTCACCAGACCAGGTCAAGTGACCCCACCTCCAAAAAACGTTTCCGGTTGTGCCAAAGCCAGAGTTTCTCACCGATCAGTTTGACACTTACAGGGGGTCATTAGGGCATAAGTACTTACAATTCGTTTATCTCGGAATTTTGATATCGGTAACCTAAGGTCAGGTAAATTTCGCCACCTACCCATAATAAAGCAAAGGGGAAATATTAAAAGGCTTCCTATTTCAAGGATATGCATGATATTTGTCCAATTACTTCTGGATCATGTTATTATAGGATGTTCTTGATGATTCAAGTGAAAGTTTTGTTCAGTGACCCCTATGGGATCATTTGAGGTCATCCGGGTTCACCATCACTTGTTTGTCAATAACTCGCGAGATAATGAAGATAGAGAAGTAAAACCGACAGAAATGTGTGTGTGTCGTAGATACACGTCTCCCTATATGCAACATTACCTACTTGGGTCTTGACCACAGGTCAAGGTCACGTGACCTGTGCTAATTTTTTCTTCTTCAAAGTTAACCTAACAAAATTACCATGTATTATAATCGAAGCGCCTTAACGATACAAACACAATAACGTAAACAGTTTGTCATTGGCTTTATTAGGTTAAAAGTTATTAGCGAAACAAACTATTTTGCAAAAACGCTGCATTTTCCCCTTTTTTGACCTCGGGAGTCTCAAATAGTAACCCTAGAACAAATGTGAGGACTATTGTCGATTGGAAATTGAAATGCCTGGCAATCGCTTTTTCGCGTTGTGTGTTTTCGCGAGCTTGCAAAGTTCCCGAGATTTATGGGAATGTCTGGAGCGAAGTCCTAAAACAGGAAAACTGGAGAATTTGACCTTTGATGACCTCTTTTGACCTCAATCTTGACCTGATTCAAAAAATACTAAAGACTTTCGATAGAACTTGTATCAAGCTCTCAAACATCGTTTTCCGCTTGTCGCTGTGTAGCGTAGTTTTCGAGATGTCACGGAAGGCGGAAATCACCCCCTTGCAGTTCGTGTTCGGCGCAAACACCCTGCAGTGCGCGGGTTAAAGTAGTCACTTGTCGCCTAGAGCTGCTACCATTTTGGCTCTCGATGACCCTCAATCCATGCAAACTTTGACCTGAAACCCAAAATACGGTCCATGAATTTGTTGTTTTATGGATATATCCTCACAGGTTAACACCACAGATAGATTAAAAACAGTGTAATATTGTAGTATCAGTTATGGCTCAAGGCTACCTAAGGTTGAAGGATTGGGTTACCTATAATGAACCCAATACTCAAAATTTGGGCTAACTTACATTTCGACATAAATGCTATCAATGTGAAAATGTATTATAAAACGAACACATATTTGAGCATATTTCACGTATTTATGAATTTGGTACAATTTTTACAGTCAGAAGAAGACCCAGAGAACCCCACAAAGCATTCCTCAAAGCCCACAACCCATCAGAATGTAGGCATGTGGATTCAAAATTGGCAGCACTAATGTAGACATTACGCAATCGTTCAAAACTGGCACAATAGACACAATGGACCATTGTCTGGCACCATGGACACGTTTCACGTTATTTTTTGTTTGCTTAAAATTAAAAAAAAAACATATTTTAGTCGTTTTATCGACAGATGCATAGTTGCAGTAAAATAAATAAAAATAACAAACTTTGCAAAAATCGACTGTTTAAAATGTTCTTGATGCGCAAACAGTCATGACGACACAAATAACCCGCACACAGCAGGGGCTTTGCGCCGAACACGAACTGCAGGGGGTTGATTTCCGCCCCCTGAGATCTCAAAAACTACGCTACTTAGAGAAAAGGGGAAAACGGCATTTGATAGCTTGATACATGTGCTATCGAAAGTATTTCTATATTGTTTTAGGTCAGGTCAAAGTTGAGGTCACCAGAGGTCATCAAAGGTCAAATTTTCCAGTTCTTTCCTGTTTTTGGACATCGCTCCAGAAATTCCCATATATCTAAGAAACTATGATAGTTAGAAACAAACCAAAAAAATCAAACGCCAGTCAGTGAAATTTGCAATCGCCACGCTCCCCTCAGTTTTGATCTAAGGTCAATATTTGGGGCTCCAGAGGTCAAAAAAGAAAAAAATGACATTTATTTGATAAATCGCTTTTCGCTATTAACTTTTTCTGTAATAACGATAACAGAAAACTGTTTGCGCCATTGTGTTTATCTTGTCAAGGCGCTTTGAATGATATAAATGGTGATCTTGTTATGTTAACATGAAAATTTGACCTCAGGGCAAGGTCAAGTGGTGACCCAAGTATAACATGTTGCATATGGGAAGACGTGTCTCGACGAGACAAACACATTGCTGTCTGTTTCACTCCTCTATCTGTATTATGTCGGGAGTTATTGACAAACAAGGGATGGTGACCTCGCATGACCTCAAATGACCCAATAGGGGTCACTGAACAACACTTACACTTGGATCATCAAGAATATCCTAAAATAACATGATCTAGAAATAATTGGACTAATATCATGCATATCCTTAGCATTTGTATATTTCCCCACTGACTTATTATGGGGAGGCTACGAAATTGACTTGGCCTTAGGTCACAGATATCAAAATTTCGAGATATAAGAATTGTAAGTACTTATGCCCTCATGACATCCTGTAAGTTTCAAACTGATCGGTGAAAAACTCTGGCTTTGGCACAACTGCAAACATTTTTGGAGGTGGGGTCACTTGACCTGGTCTGGTGACCTGACCTGAGATGACCCGAGGATATTTTATTTTTCAAAGTGTGTGCAATTGATGTTCTGACAGGTGTGCGAAAACCCGGCGGCGCTGCGCCGCCGTTTTTTTCGCTATCCTTGAAAAACCTGAGGGGGGCGGAAATCAACCCCCCCCCCTGCAGGAACCCCCCCCCCCCCCCATTTAAACATTTGGCTCAATTTGGCCAGGGTTGTTCATCTGCCGTAACCATGACCGTGACCTGTTCTCAGAGGCTTATTTTTGCAACTACCTAATGGATGTGTTGGGAAATTTGCACACGCAAACTTTGTATGTTAACCTTCCATTGACTGTGGGAGGGGAGGGGTTTAACGCCCCCTCCCCTGATGCATCTTCGTAATTGCTTAAAAACTAATAGGGCTATCAACGTGAAACTTCATGTACCTTCTTCTACATCAAGTTCACGTCTGCTGTGAAACATAAAGCAATTTCGTCGGTTTTGTTTTGTTTTGGAGAATTTAATGACGTCAGTACACAAGTTTTACACACAAATCAGCTTAACTTTAACAGACCGTGAAAATGCCATATGTTGAGCAAAATGCAATTAAAAAATGTAAAAAGATAGGAAATGGCAAGGGCTACATCATGGCCGTCTCGGATTTTTAAAACTTTTGTTTTTTTACCCAAAAATTTGATTTATGGGGGATAATGCCCTCAAAAACTAATTTTGCAAAGATAATAATAAAAAAGGAATATATGTTAGAGAACCACATTTGGGCATCTGCTATACCAAATTTTAAAATGATATCACTATTGTTGACTAACTTATGGAAGATAAATTATGGGTAACTCAAGACGTCATATCTTGAAATTGCGTTTTTCTTCTTTCATTGACAAGATACCGACAAATAAATCCCAGCACTGTATTTCTGAGACACAACTGATCTAGAAACATGCCTTTTTATTGGATTTAAACATTTCTAATTTTGACCTTCAGTGACCTGAACTTGACCAGAACTTGACACTAACTTCACGTGAATGAAGTCAGGTGGTGGTAAAATGACTATCACTTTCGAATTATACGCGGAACATAACTCATACAACATGTGTTGCATGATTTTTCTACATATTTTGCACATAGTGACCTTTTGTGTTGCAACCAATGCGGGACTTTGACCTTGACCTTTGCCAACAGTCTCACTTAACCCGCGCACTGCAGGGGCTTTGTGCCGAACACGAACTGCAGGGGGGGGGGGGGTTGATTTCCGCCCCCCTGAGATATCGAAAACTACGCAACGTAGCGAGAAGAAGAAAAAGGCATTTGATAGCTTCATACATGTTCTATCGAAAGTATTTCAGTGTTTTTATAAAGTCAGGTCAAAATTAAGGTCACCAGAGGTCATCAAAGGTCAATTTTGTCAATTTTTTCCTGTTTTAGGACATCGCTCCAGAAATTCCCATATATCTCAGAAACCATGATAGTTAGAAACAAACAGAAAAAGCAAACGCCAGCCAGCAAAATTTGTAATAGCTTAGGTGTCCTCAGATTTGATCTAAGGTCAATATTTGAGGCTCCAGAAGTCAAAAAGAAAAAAATGACGTTTTTTTGGTAAATCGTTTTTTGCTGTTAACTTTTTACTTGATAAAGATAACGCAAAACTGTTTACGCCATTGTGTTTATTTTGTCAAGGCGCTTTGAATGATATATATGTTGACCTTGTTAAATTAACTTAACAATTTGACCTAAGGTCAAGGTCAAGTGGTGACCCAAGTAGGGAATTTTGCATATGGGAAGACGTGTTTCGACGAGACAAACACATTGATGTCTGTTTTACTTCCCTATCTTCATTATGTCGAGAGTTATTGATAAAACAGTGATGGTGACCTCGCATGACCTCAAATGACCCAATAGGGGTCACTGAACAAAACTTGCACTTGGATCATCAATGATATCCTATAATAACATGATCCAGAAGTAATTGGACTAGTACCATGCATATCCTTGAAATAGGAAGCATTTGTATATTTCCCCATTGACTTATTATGGGGAGGTTACGAAATTGACCTGACCTTAAGTCACCGATATCAAAATTCTGAGTGATACAAATCGTAAGTACTGATGCCCTCATGACATCCTGTAAGTTTCAACCCGATCGGTGAAAAACTCTGGCTTTGGCACAACTGCAAACATTTTTGGTGGTGGGGTCACTTGACCTGGTCTGGTGACCTGACCTGAGATTACCCGAGCATATTTTTTTTATCAAAGTGTGCGCAATTGATGTCCTAACGGGTGTATCAAAACTCGGCGGCGCTGCGCGCCGCCGTTTTTTCGCTATCTTTTAAAAACCTGGGGGGGGGGGGGGGGGCGGAAATCACCCCGCACCCTGCAGTGCGCGGGTTAAGCACATGCAGGATTTTTATCATACATTTGGCAGCATTTTGGGTGATCATGGTTGTTATCGATAGCTTAGGATGAAAGTATGTCCCATAAACTCAAATACGTCGACTTTGACCTTTTACCTGACCGTGACCTGACATTTGACCTCACTTTGACATTTCTGAGTATGAGTTAGATTTTGATCATTGAGAGCTTTCAAATGACGACTTGCGTGTCTCGCTGCAATCATTGGTTCGGAAGATAGCTAGGGGGGTTTAACGCCCCCCCCGTCAATGCTGTTATGCTGAGACCCCAGTCAATGCGGGGTTAAGAGTGTCATATTTAAGTTTTGAAATTGTCAAATGTCGAGTTCACGAGCAGCCCGCGCCAACGTACAGTCCTGTTCCCCTTTGAAGCAAGCAGGCAGTGCTTTTATACTTGTATGGCCTTGAGGCAATGCACCCCAGTTTCCACCACTGTGCGAACACCAATGTAGGTACTGATTGAGCGCGTCCCTTTGGTCAAGCTAAACTTCGATGTATAACTATTTTTTTACAGATTTGGTGGCGTTATTGTTGTATGTTTTTGCATTTCGGATTGAAATCATAGTAATATTTCCATTTTTCCCTTTCATTTTTACCACTGCATCCATTAACCCGCGCCCTACGGGAGCTTTTTCACCTTCGCCCTACGGGGGTCCCCCCCAAAAAAACATGTTAACTTCCAAACCAAGCAACATAGAGCAACGCGGTAAGAACCAACATGTTGCTTGTCATGTTTGGAATCTAACGGTGTGCAATTTTGAGGTTTCGGGTCAACGAGTGACCTTCCAGGTCAAGTGAATGACCTCGATCGACCACGTCCAGAACAGCGATTTTGCTCTGTCAGAAAACCACAAAATGAGAAATTGATAAATGTAAATAAAAAGGCATGTTCCCAGACCTGTTTTGTCTCAGAAATACAGAAAATATAATTATTTATTCGTATCTGATCAAAAAAAGTCCAAAAAGTTATTTAAAAAATGACGTCATGAATTTCTTACACTTAGGGAGCCATCACTCAGTCAAAAATAAAAAATAAATATTTATTTTAAATTTGGTTTGAGTACTGTCCATACTTAGTTCTCTCAGATTTATTCCGTTTTTTTAACATCTTCGAAAATTTCGATTTTGTGGTGATTTTTCCCCCAAAAAATCAGTGTTTGTTCATTTTGGGGATCAAAAACCAAACATTTCGAAAATCCGAGATTGCCATTTTTAAGAAAATGACATTTTATATATTTAATTAATTGCGTTTGCAATTTGCTTCAAAATTCTATTTTCTACGATTTTTCAAACATTTATCGTTTTTCCTCCAACATGACGTCATCAAAACATCATTATTTCCCAAATTTTACAGCATACGTATAATTGTTGTATACTTAGCTACTGAAAACTTCAGGAAGATGCGCCGCACCGAAAACAAAATGCCCTCTCGCTCACTAATGGCGTTCGTTGGACGACTGGATCATCATATGTGACGTCACCCGATTATGACCAATCAGAGGCCAACATGTTCGTGAGTATTCGTGTCTTTGGGGAGAAACCATCGTTCCTTGAAAATATGCGTCGAATAAGAAGCGTTGTCTATTGAAGCGTCGTTCGTCGTCAGCGTCGTTCCCCGTCACCGTTGCGACGGAGCGTCGCTTGCACACCACCTCGCTCGTGAGTCGGCTGCGGAGAACTGACATCCTCCCCCGAGGACTATCGTCCTCGTGGCTCCGCCGGCCACGTGTCCGGCGGACAACACACGTGCGCTGAATACGTACAGCCGGGGGAGAGAGGGGACCTCTACCTACCCGAGGACCGTCGTCCTCGGCTCCACGCCGGCGGAGGAGGACACATGTGTTCCAAATACGTACAGCCGGGGGAGGGAGGGAGGGGACTGCTCCCTCCCCCGAGGACCGTCGTCCTCGGCTCTACGCCGGCGGAGGAGGACACATGTGTCCCAAATACGTACAGCCGGAGGAGGGAGGGCATCGTACAGGTCACTGCAAAAGTAATACATTTATTTCATGCAATAACCAACTATTCCATACATTTAATTACATTCACATACTGAATTGTTGCACCCAAGATTATAATATTAAATCACCAATGTCACCTTTGTGAAAAACATGATTTAGGAGTTGTGGATCGACGGGAAAATGCTGCGGGTGGTGAGCCTGAGCTGAAGAAGGCTCTTCCATAAGATCCGAAATTTGGAAGTCGGATAATACCGGCCATCTTGTCGGGGCGCAGCCCACAGCGAACATTTGCATGGAGATTAAATATCTCGAGTTAAAGCCACTTTAATTGTTTAATCATGTCAGAAATACCATGCAAACTAAGCCGAAGGAATGTGAGGAAGCAAAACTAACATTGAACAAGCACCTATAATGAGGCTGCTAATGTTAGAGAAAACTCGATTTAGGTTTCTGGAAATAAACCTTTAACAGAGATAAGTGAACACCCTTGGCAATTATCGTAATGTATTACCATCGTTTCCACGATTGCCGCTTATTTTTTTCAGGTAATTTTTTGTGCTCGATGATTTAAATGACATCAATTAGAATTAGGCTAGATAAACCTTTTGTATTGTGGTTGACTGATGGTAGTACGCCTTCGGTGGTTTTGCCAACTGCAAGAAACAAACTGGTGTGCAATCACTTTTCGAAGAGTGACAAAAGCAACCGTTTTCGTGCACAATGAGCTGCTCATGTTACTAGCTTTATGTTTCGAAGGATCTCTACGATTTTCAGGAAATTGTGTAGATGAATTATGAGCAGTACATTTTCTTGAACGTCCATCCGCCTTAGGTGCAAAGGTATTATACAAACGGATCTTATAGACGTTTGAGGCGAGGCAAAGATAAATGGCAAGCGATTGCAATGGACTAGTGGACTAGTTCCAGGTTACCTAACCCACTGTTTTTATGTATTTGATAAAAAGCAAATTAATACAAAATATTTTCGGAAGTGTCTCTTTTCTATAAATTGCTCCAAATTGTCAGTATTTAAAATAATTTAGTATGTTAACGTAATTGAGTATTCTGCTCTCTGATTGGTTGTGACGTCAGATGGCAATAATTTAGGCGATCAAAGTTACCGTGAGGCAGTCTTGGGCGGCGCGGTTGACACATTTATTTTTAATATGGAGGTTCAACAGAAAAATAAACAGAAAACTAATCGCACGAAAATCAAATCACGTAAAACGGAGAATTTAACCAGATGTCATTTCATTTGTAATCACGCGGCTTTACAGAACCAAGCATCAAACTAAAACTGTGGTATTCTACCTGGTGACCAAATGAATAATCTTAACGAAAGTAAAAAATGCATTTTAACCCTCGCCCTACGGGAGTTTTTTCACCTTCGTTCTACGGGGGGGCCTGACAGGCCCCCTGTTAACTTCCGAACCAAGCAACTTAGAGCAATGCGGTAAGAACCAGCATGTTTCCTGTCATGAGAAGAATATAACAGTTTGCAATGTTTAGGTTTCAGGTCAACGAGTGACCTTCCAGGTCAAGTGAATGACCTCGGCTCGACCACGTCCAGAACAGCGATTCTGCTCGTCAGAAAACCTCAAAATTAGAAATTGATAAATGTAAATAAATAGGCATATTACTAGACCAATTTTATCTCAGAAACACAGGAAAGGTAATTATTTGTTCCTATCTTGTCAAAAAAAGTAAAACAAAAATATTTTAACCAAATGACGTCATTAGTTTCTTACACTGCCATCACTCAGTCAAAAATAGAGATATTGCTTTAAAAATTGTTTGGGTATTGTCCATACTCAGTTCTCTCACACATATTCCGGTTTTCTAACATGTTTGAAAATGTTGATTTTGTGGTGATTTTTCAATAAAAAAAAATTAGGGGTCACAAAAACAGTTTTAACAAAAATCCGAGACAGCCATTTTAAAGAGAATGCCATTTTGTATCTTTGAAATTGCGTTGCAATTTCTTTCAAACTCTGTTTTTAACGGTTAGTCAAATATGTATCGTTTTTCCACTAGCATGACGTCATCAAAACATGATTTTTTCCCAAAATTCTTGACCAATTCCAATTATATTTGTATAGCTTACGTATGATTGATGTACTCAGCTACTAAAAATTTCAGCAAGATGAGCCACATGTGTAAACAGTTATTCAAGAAAAACCTCAGGGGGGGGGGGGTGTCAACCCCCCGTAGGACGAGGGTTAATGGATCGCCACAGCCAAACGGGTTTTAAAGGATGATCTAGATCTCTGTCCATACAAGCTCTGGACCTGACAGTTCGCTATTTCAGAAGAACATTGAGGGCACGGGCGCATTTTGCAAGTTGTTTCTTGGGCAGTGTTTCAGACTCAGTGAGGGTAGCTTCCGGATCTGAGCCCTCTTGACTACTTCCTGTGGAGGTACCTAAAATAGTTATATGTGTTTAAGGAGAATCTTCAGACCAGGAAGCAACTAAAGAGAGCCGTGGGAGCTGCAGTGCGGGCCATTCCCGCCGACATGTGTCTGTAAGCAGTGGTGAGGAGCTGAACGCCTCCACCGGCAGCCGCCCCTCGCGTCGCTCCCCAGTTTTCTAGTGATTTAGTGCGGTTTTAAGTGTTGGCCATCTGCAAGATTTGTCTCGTGTTAGCAAATAGTGTTTATGGACTGCACGAAGTGATTTTCGTGCCTCTTTTCTTTAGTGTTCTATATTTTATCCTCGATTAGTTTCGTCAATTTTGACCATGGGCCTCGCTCGCCGAAACTATATTCTACCGTTCTCGGAAGAATCTATCACCGCAGTCTCGACCAATCACAAGGCCGGGTACACCCCTACCGTCTCCAGCATACCGTCGTCGGCGCCGACAGCAGCCCGCGCACCGGACCGGATAACTACATGGTCGACCCTCCGCCGCCCGGTGCCATACAGCATTCGCCACCCGGTGCCCTCCCGGGCAGTGGCGGCGTAAGGCGGCACCGCAGGGGGAGAAGAGCCAGCCACCGCGTTCAGGCACGTCGTCATCACGCCATCGACGATGAACATCAACGACGCCTGAACCACGGCCGCGCTCTGATCCCCCTCACCGGCCCTGAACCCGCCTCAGGAACAGGGGTCATCACTGCCAGCCATGGACGCGCCACCGGTACGGGGCGCGGAGGGAGCGGCGTCCAGCCGACTGCTCCCGGCGCTGGGGCCTCGTCGCCCCGTCGTGTAGATCGCCAACCGACACATGAGACGGACCACCGACGGGGCGACCGCTCGGTCCGATCCGATGCACCAGCCGTGCGGAGCCAACCCCGGCACAGGGTCCGAGCGCCGCCCGGACCGAGAGCCAGGCCATTCAAGTGCAGGTGGGGTACCGGGCGAGCTCGGCCGGGACGGGGCCGTCCACGGACCGGACCACACAGGCACCGGGGACCGGCTGCGTGCCCCGCTGCCTGGTGGAGCCGCCCCGGCTGACTCTGCGGCAAACTAACTCGTGCAACACCACCGATGACAGAAACGGCGTTCTCACTATAAGTCACCTAAACGTGAGATCTATCATGCCATCCCTGGACAATGTGAGGGATCTGCTGGCGACGCACCAGATCGACATTCTGTGCGTGGGGGAGACATGACTGACATCTGACATAAGTGACAGCTTTCTCATCTTCCCCGGGTATTCAATGATAAGGAGAGACAGGAGAAGACCAAGGCGGGTGCCCGTCCGAAAGGGTGGAGGAGTCTGCATCCTGTTCCGAGACTCCTTCGCTGTCGAGAGGCTCTCGATAAAATCCACTGACTCTGACCTTGAGTGTTTGTGGGTACAGGTCGTGAGCCGCCGACCGATCATAGTCGGAGTCGTATACCGACCACCCAGCGCCACAGGCTCACCGTCACTGCAGGACCTGAGCCACCAGCTCACACAGGTGCTCGCAAAAAAAAACCCTCCTACCTGCTCGGAGACACGAACTTTGACCTGATGAGCACCAACAAACCGGGTGTGTCGGCTTACCAGCAGCTGCTGACGGAGTACAGCCTGTCGCAGTTGATAAACACGCTGACACATCCCAGCCCGACCCCGACTCTACTGGACCACCTGATTACCAACACCCCGGACCTGACAAGCGACGCGAAGGTGATCACATGCGATATCAGCGATCACGATATGATCACTGCGCAGGTCAAGGGAGCCCGTGTACGAAGACGGCCCACTGAGATAACCGTCAGGGCAACCAGGCAACTCTGTCCGGATGCACTCAGGCTGGATATGCTCATAGATGACTGGACCCCTGTATATAACTCTACGTGCCCAGATGAAAAGCTCGACAAGTTTCTCGCCGTATGGAACCGCAACATTGACAAGCACATGCCGCTCACACGCATCCGAGTCCGTCACCCACCGTGCCCCTGCACTGAGAGAAAAAGTTACTAGGGGTGGTTAGTTTTGGGCTAGTGTCAAAAATTACGAGGCCTTTACTAACCACCCCTAGTAAAACGTACTAGGGGTATTACCACCAGTTTTACTAGGGACCTGGTACAATTTACCAGCCCGAAAACCACGGGCTAGTCAAAGCGTACTAGCCCGGTTACGACGGGGTAGTACGCTTACTAGCCCGATTACGACGGGGGTAGTCACGCTTACTAGCCCGGTTACGAGGGGGTAGTACGCTTACTAGCCCGGTTACGACAGGGGTAGTCACGCTTACCACCGCAAATACCAGGGTTCAGCGACGGTTACTAACCCTGGTACTAGGGGTATAGTAAGTGGTACTATCTCTCTTACCAGGGTAATTCCCTTTCTTACCAGCCCACTTACCACATATCCACCAGTTACTGCAGCTTTTGCGTTGACTATTTTTCGCCCGAATATCTCAACAACAGGCAATTTTTTTCCGGAGCGAGATTTATTCGTACAGTAAACCGAGTTGAAACATCTGACATTACAGTTATTACAGCAAGCATGCAGCTGATCACCTGCTCGGGAACGCCCCCGAGCAGGCGATCACCGTGTTTTGCCCCCGAGGGGTTGGGGTCATGACCAATTGGCATGCCCTGGATCCACCCTTGGGTTGCTGTATTGCAACAAGATTCATTCAATAAAAATATGCATGAAATGGGTTTCACATGCATACCAAAATCACATGGGAGCAAACCAAAACTCTACCCCAAATTTCCTGGGAAGTGTGTTGGCATTGTTCAAGAATAATTGAAAGTTCGGAGATGATACCTCTGCCTGCATACGTATCTAACTAGAAAATGATACCATGAAAACTGTTAATAATGCAGTTAATCACTACCAACAAAGAGCAACAAGCATAAAGTACAACTTAACAAGTGAGCACTCACCCCTCCAACACACGTAGCACGCATTCACGGTGGACCACTTCCGCACTCACGTCACGCTGTCTCTGCAGCTGCGAATCGATATGGCTGCCACTACTTATTAGAATTTATAGAGGAAATTATTATTATATTAAAAGAAGAGGAATTTATAGAAAAGAGACACTTTCGAAAATATTTTGTATTAATTTGCTTGTTATCAAATACATAAAAACAGTGGGTTAGGTAACCTGCAACTAGTCCACTAGTCCATTGCAATCGCTTGACATTTATCATTCTTTGCCTCGCCTCAAACGTCTATAAGATCCGTTTGTATAATACCTTTGCACCTAAGGCGGATGGACGTTCAAGAAAATGTACTGCTCATAATTAATCTACACAATTTCCTGATAATTGGAGAGATCCTCCGAAACATAAAGCTAGTAACATGAGCAGCTCATTGTGCACGAAAACGGTTGCTTTTGTTACTCTTCGAAAAGTGATTGCACACCAGTTTGTTTCTTGCAGTTGGCAAAACCACCGAAGCTGTAATACCGACAGTCAACCACAATACAAAAGGTTATCTAGCCTAATTCTAATTGATGTCATTTCAATCATCGAGCACAATTATTACCTGAAAAAATAAGCGGCAATCGTGGAAACGATGGTAATACATTACGATAATTGCCAAGGGTGTTCACTTATCTCTGTTAAAGGTTTGTTTCCAGAAACCTAAATCGACTTTTCTCTAACATTAGCAGCCTCATTATAGGTGCTTGTTCAATGTTAGTTTTGCTTCCTCACATTCCTTCGGCTTTGTTTGCATGGTATTTCTGACATGATTAAACAATTAAAGAGGCTTTAACTCGAGATATTTAATCTCCATGCAAATGTTCGCTGTGGGCTGCGCCCCGACTAGATGGCCGGTATTATCCGACTTCCAAATTTCGGATCTTATGGAAGAGCCTTCTTCAGCTCAGGCTCACCACCCGCAGCATTTTCCCGTCGATCCACAACTCCTAAATCATGTTTTTCACAAAGGTGACATTGGTGATTTAATATTATAACCTTGGGTGCAACAATTCCGTATGTGAATGTAATTAAATGTATGGAATAGTTGGTCATTGAATGAAATCAATGTATTACTTTTGCAGTGACCCGTACGATGTCCTCCCTCTCCCGGCTGTACGTATTTGGGACACATGTGTCCTCCTCTGCCGGCGTAGAGCCGAGGACGAAGGTCCTCGGGGGAGGGAGCAGTCCCCTCCCTCCCTCCCTCAGCTGTATAGGTATTTGGGACACGTGTCCTCCTCCGCCGGCGCAGAGCCGAGGACGACGGTCCTCGGGGGAGGGAGCAGTCCCCTCCCTCCCTCCCCCGGCTGTACGTATCTGGGGCACATGTGTCCTCCGCCGGCGTGGAGCCGAGGACGACGGTCCTCGGGGAGGGAGAGGTCCCCTCCCTCCCCCGGCTGTACGTATTCAGCACACGTGTGTCCTCCTCCGCCGGACACGTGGCCGGCGGAGCCACGAGGACGATAGTCCTCGGGGGAGGGAGTCAGTTCTCCGCAGCCGACTCACGAGCGAGGTGGTGTGCAAGCGACGCTCCGTCGCAACGGTGACGGGGAACGACGCTGACGACGAACGACGCTTCAATAGACAACGCTTCTTATTCGACGCATATTTTCAAGGAACGATGGTTTCTCCCCAAAGACACGAATACTCACGAACATGTTGGCCTCTGATTGGTCATAATCGGGTGACGTCACACATGATGATCCAGTCGTCCAACGAACGCCATTAGTGAGCGAGAGGGCATTTTGTTTTCGGTGCGGCGCATCTTCCTGAAGTTTTCAGTAGCTAAGTATACAACAATTATACGTATGCTGTAAAATTTGGGAAATAATGATGTTTTGATGACGTCATGTTGGAGGAAAAACGATAAATGTTTGAAAAATCGTAGAAAATAGAATTTTGAAGCAAATTGCAAACATAATTAAGTAAATATATAAAATGTCATTTTCTTAAAAAATGGCAATCTCGGATTTTCGAAATTTTTGGTTTTTGATCCCCAAAATGAACAAAAACTGATTTTTGGGGGGAAAAATCACCACAAAATCGAAATTTTCAAAGATGTTAAAAAAACGGAATAAATCTAAGAGAACTGAGTATGGACAGTACTGAATTCAAATTTTAAATAAATATCTCTATTTTTGACTGAGTGATGGCTCCCTAAGTGTAAGAAATTCATGACGTCATTTTTTAAATAACTTTTTGGACTTTTTTTGACCAGATACGAATAAATAATTACCTTTTATGTATTTCTGAGACACAACAGGTCTAGGAACATGCCTTTTTATTTACATTTATCAATTTCTCATTCTGTGGTTTTCTGACAGAGCAAAATCGCTGTTCTGGAGGTGGTCGATCGAGGTCATTCACTTGACCTGGAAGGTCACTCGTTGACCCGAAACCTCAAAATTGCATACCGTTAGATTCCAAACATGACAAGCAACATGTTGGTTCTTACTGCGTTGCTCTATGTTGCTTGGTTGGGAAGTTAACATGGGGGGTCTTTTTGGGACCCCCGTAGAGCGAAGGTGAAGAAGCTCCCGTAGGGCGAGGGTTAACCCGTGCGGCGCTGGGGGGTAAATTTTACCCCCCTCCCGGATTTTATCCATAACTTGAAAACTATGACAGATATCAAAATGAAACTTTCGGCACCTTATGGTACATCAATTCTACATCTTGTGTTAATTTTTTTTTTAATTCGTGAGAATTTTGAGGAGATAATGACGTTTTAGTGACGTCATGTCATGTCATTTTTGGTGAAAAAACGTTAAATGTTTGAAAAATCGTAGAAAATAGCGTGTTGATGCAAATCGCAAATAAAAGGCGTCAAAAGAAAGAAAATAACATTGTCTTTAACATGGTTATCTCAGATGTTCAAAATTTTGGGTTTTTGACCCCCAAAAATGCAAAAAACTGATTTTTGGGGAAGAATTTCCACAAAAGTTTTTTGTTTGAAGATTTTCAAAAAACCGGAAGATATATTAGAGAACCGAGTATGAACGATGTTCAAACCAAATTTCAAAGCAATTTCTTTATTTTTGACTGACTTATGGCTCTCTAAGAATAAGTAACTTATGACGTCATTTTTTTTAATTGCGTTTTTTGGCTTTTACTGACCAGATACAGACAAATAAAGACCGCCACTGTATTTCGAAGACAAAACTAGTCTAGAAACATGCAATGTTTATTTAGATTAATCAATTTCAAATTTTGACCTTTTTATGACCTGACCTTGACCTGAGGGCGATTATATGGTGTCAAGCTGTGAAAATGGCTGCTTCTATCGAATTATACGTGTAAAATAACCCATACAACATGTGTCGCATGGCTTTCGTAGATCTGTGACCTTTTGTGACCTGACCTTGACCTTGACCTTTGCTTAAAATTTCACTTTTACTTATGCGGGAGATGCATTATACATTTGGGAGCACTATGTGAGATAATAGTTGCAATACAAGGCTTTGGATGGAGAGTATAGCCCAAAAACCCAAATACTTACATTTTGACACTTGACCTGACCGTGACCTGACATGTGACCTTATGTTGGTATTTTCGGGCATGCGTTAGATTCTTCTCACTGAGAGCTTTCGATCCCCGCCTTGCGCATCTCGCTGCGATTATTGGTTCGGAAGATACGAGGGGGGGGGGTGAAATTTACCCCCCAGCGCCGCACGTTCGGATGGAGACCCCAGCGCCGCGCGGGTTAATGGATGCAGTGGTAAAAATGGAAGGGAAAAATGGAAATATTACTATGATTTCAATCCGAAATGCAAAAACATACAACAATAACGCCACCAAATCTGTAAAAAAATAGTTATACATCGAAGTTTAGCTTGACCAAAGGGACGCGCTCAATCAGTACCTACATTGATGTTCGCACAGTGGTGGGAACTGGGGTGCATTGCCTCAAGGCCATACAAGTATACAAGCATTGCCTGCTTGCTTCAAAGGGGAACAGGACTGAACGTTGGCGCGGGCTGCTCGTGAACTCGACATTTGACAATTTCAAAACTTAAATATGACACTTTTAACCCCGTATTGACTGGGGTCTCAGCATAACAGCATTGACGAGGGGGGGGGGGGCGTTAAACGCCCCTAGTTATCTTCCGAACCAATGATTGCAGCGAGACACGCAAATCGTCATTTGAAAGCTCTCAATGATCAAAATCTAACTCATACTCAGAAATGTCAAAGTGAGGTCAAATGTCAGGTCACGGTCAGGTAAAAGGTCAAAGTCGACGTATTTGAGTTTATGGGACATACTTTCCATCCAAAGCTATCGATTACGACCATGATCACCCAAAATGCTGCCAAATGTATGATAAACATCCTGCATGTGCTTAACCCTATTTGTAACAGGGGGGGCGGATTCCGCCCCCCCCCCTCATGTTTTTCGCAGATATCTCCAGAACGGCTGGGACCAGGCCCATGAAATTTTGGGACTTTTCATAGAATTGAATACCGCATTTGGAGCTAAAATTTTGAGTTCTTAACCTGAACAGAGGCGGTTCCAGGGTACAGATTTGGGTGGGTTCGGAGGCGATATTTGGCGATAATACGGAAATGCGATCTTCACGGTTTCTTCCTAACTGCCTCAAGTATGAAGGAGTTACATCGGTTCACGGTGATTGCAACAAGTGAAAATTAGTTGATGTTAATGAAATATCAAAAAAATGTCATGGCAGAGGCGGTTTCAGGGGCTTGAAAAGGGGGGATTCCAGGAAGTATTCAATGCTTGGCGGGAAGCAAATAGAGCAATGTAAGGGGCATTTATACATCTGTGGCTTTTATCAGTGATTTTTGTTGTCGCTGTTTGCGTCTTGATGTCCGTGAGGAGCGCCGGATGCCCGGCGTCGCGGCTCGAGGCTCCGCCCTCTACCGCTTCGGGAAGAGGTATGACCTTGGGCTCCGCCAATCAGCGCGCCCGCCCACGGTCTACCGTATTCTACCGAGCCCGCTGCCCGGTCAGGTCGGGCCGCCGCCCCGTCTGCAGCCGGCCTGGCTGCTGGGCAGAGGCGGTGCCAGGCCCTGGTCCAGCGGGGCGGCCGTGCCGAGCGAGGCGCACCCCAATGTCGGCCGCCGAGCAGTCGCGGCTGAGGGTCGGAGCGCCACGTCTCGAACTGGACAAGGGAGACGACGGGGCGTCCGCGCAGGACAGCGGGTGCAGCGGCGGCGACACCGCACCGAGAGAGACGCCGACCGGCGGTACCGTGATGCAGCACCACCGACTCTGACACCTGGCCAGCACCCCCGCCTGTCTTACGACCGCGCGCTCATTCAGGTGCAGCTCACGCCACCTGAGCGCGCCTGTGACACCGCCAGCGAGCGCGCGCGGAGACGGGGTGGAGGTGACATCACTCGGCCCGCAGCAGCGCCCTGCTCCCAGATGAGCATCGGTCATCTAAACGTCCGATCTTTGAGCAGCAAGCTAGATGAAATCAACCTCCTATTAAGCGACCACAAACTCGATATACTCTGTCTATCAGAGACGTGGCTCACACCTCAAGTTCTGGACACATTCCTGGTGTTCCCAGGCTACGCCATTCTCAGACGTGACCGTAACACGCGCCGCGGAGGCGGTGTTGCGATCCTACACCGGGTAGAAATGCGGCTTCAGCGACTCGCCACGCCGGCGGACGGACCTCTGGAGACCCTGTGGGCGTCAGCAATGTGGCCGGGTGGTCGACCAATTACGGTGGGCGTTATATACCGCCCGCCCGACAGCCCGGTGACTCCCAGTCTGGAGCACCTGCAGGAGCAGCTTCGAGAGTCCGCCGGCGCAGGAAGGCCCGTGTTTCTCCTGGGCGATACCAACTTTAACGTGATGGACACCAGCTCGTCCCAAGTACGCCGCTACTCCGACATTATTAGCGAGCTGAATATGGTACAGCTGGTGACCAGCCCGACCCACCTCAGCCCAACTCCGTCGGCACTAGATCACGTCATCACCAACATGCGAGAACCGGCGCCTGAGATCGAGGTGCTCCCTGACGTCATCAGCGACCATCAACTCGTCATCATGAGGGCGCGCCTGGGGCGGGTGCGGAGGGACCCCCAGTGGCGTACTCAGCGCGGCTGGAGACGCGCAGACTGGAACGCAATCTGTCATGATCTGCTGCTGTCGGACTGGAGTCAGGTAGATGGCGCTACTGACGTCGACGGGTGCGTGCAGCGGTTCATGGCTGTTTGGAACGCTGTGGTGGACAACCACTGCCCAGCGAGAAGAACGCGCGTCACGAAGCCGCACTGCCCCTGGCTGACCGACGACCCGTCCCTGCGAGCGCTGATGGCTGAGCGGGACAGCGCCCGCGACACCTGGCTGTGTCTGCGTACACCAGAGGCAAGGGCAGACTTCACCAGACTTCGCAATCACGTCAAGAGCCGCCTCATCTCGAGCAGGCGTGAGTTTCTGTGTGGGGAGATGGCGTCTGGTGGCCACCGTCGCTTCTGGCCGACCTTCAAGAGGTTTGCCGTTGCAACCTCGCCGCCGGCCGGGAGCGCATCTGTGGCGAGCCCTGAGAACGCCGAAACGGCTGCGGACGAGCTCAACCGCCATTTCTCATCCGTGGGAACCCGCATCGCCACCGACCTGCGGAGCGCAGTCATCGACGGCAGCAAGAGGCCCAGACCACCCACCGTCTGCGCAGCCAGCTTCTCCTTCCGACCGGTGACGCTTCCGGAGCTCTCCCGGTGCATCCGACGTATGCGCGCGTCGCGAGCTGTTGGTCTGGACGAGGTGCCACTTCAGGCTGTGCGCGAGTGTTTCCCAGTTATCGGCCCACATCTGCTAAAACTTATAAATATGTCAATCGTCACCAAAGTGTTCCCCGATAGCTGGAAAACTGCATGTATTGTTCCCATCCCAAAGTCACGTGACCCTGTCGTTCCGTCCGATTATAGACCGATTTCTTTGCTTAGTGTTTTGTCTAAAATTTTAGAAAAAGTAATTTGTACACAACTGACCGAGTTTTTAAACATCACAGGGCTTCTGCATTCATCCCAATATGCATACAGATCTCGCCATTCAACAGAGGACGCCGTGCTCGCCGCTGTCGAGCGCCTGGTCACCAACATCGACGAAGGCCTTGTATCGTCGGTAACGACGATGGACCTCTCGAAGGCGTTCGACAGCGTCGACCACGGCCTCCTCCTCACAAAATTGTCATGGTATGGTGTAAATGACGTGGACTGGTTTAGGAGTTATTTGAGCGGCCGAAGGCAGATGGTGCGTGGTGGACGGTTGACTTGTCCCGTGACTTGTGGTGTGCCCCAGGGCTCGATTATTGGTCCAGTCTTGTTCATTTTGTTCTCAAACGATTTATATGGATATTTGACCCATGGCCGCCTCATCTCCTACGCTGACGACACCGTGCACGTTGACTGCGCGTCCCCTGACGGACCTGGTCTCGCCGGGCTAAAAATTAGACTGGAGCTCACCTTGCGTGAGCTCCAGTCTTGGTTTGATTCTAACTCTCTCAAAATGAACGCGATGAAAACTGCTTTCATGCTTGTTGGCTCAAAGAAAAATTTGGCAAAAACGGGAAAAATTTCGGTTTGAATTAAATGGTTCCGAGGTGCAGGCCTCGACCAGCATCAAAATCCTCGGCGTCGTGGTGGACCGTGGTCCGTCATGGGACGCGCATGTCTCGAGTGTCTCCAAAAAATGTAACGGTATCCTCGTCTCTCTGTACAAAGTTCGGCATTACTTCACCTCAGAAGCCCTTAAAATTATAATTCAGGCGTACGTGTTCCCACATATCACGTACTGCCTGTGCGTGTGGGGAGGGGCGACCAAGGGTCAACTGGTCAAAATCCAAAAACTGATAAACTTTGCCGCTCGTATCGTCACATGACTCAAAAAGCATGATCATATAACCCAGGCTCTAAATTCTTTAGGATGGCCGAAGATCGAGACCCTGGTGGCGCGCCGCGACGCCGTAAAGGTGTTTAAGGCGCTCAGAGAGGAGGGAGCGCCACCCGAGATACGCGCTATGTTCACCCCACGTGCCGCTGTTTCCACACGCGAGACGCGCGCCTCTGATCGAGGTAGCCTCCACCTGCACAAGTGCAGATTGACCGCCTCTCAGAAGGCTTTTTCGTATCGGGCTGCAGTTGTCTGGGCTTGTGCCGCCCATTCATTGGATGGTTTTAAGACCGTTATGCGAAGTGTGATTTTACCGATGTAGTGTAGTGAAGTGTACTCGTTTTTATCGTATTTTGTATATTATTTGTAACACTGACATGAAACCAGAATAGCCACCTCGTGGATGGTTTTTAATACACTGATTGATTGATTGATTGATTATAGTTATCAAGATGTAAAAGATAGCTTCTGCTTCCATTATTTGCATAATTTATTACATATAGAGTTTCAGGGGCGTGTTCAGGCACATGAAAAGGGGGGTGACTGGCTTGGTGATGACGATATGCCAGCGATAACGGCGCAATAGACGGTTAGCATATACTGATATATGCACATATGAGGCCAGCAAAGGGAATAAAATAATTTGTTTTTGCAGAGGCGCGCTCAGGAATGGAAGAAAGGGGGTCATATTATTGCAAGGAAACTAAGAGGCATGGGCGTACAATGACATAACATACTGTAGTTTTCGGATGAAACACGCACCACAGGCTACTCTACGAACGATTATAAGATAATAGGCGAGTCCAGATAGGGTAAAAGGGGGGTAAGCAATGTTAATGGAAGTTGTAAGTGAAATAGTCACTGTTGACTAGTTAGTATCATAATAACTGATAATATACTTAGCAAAAGGTATTGAGCCGCCCCATTTTGGATCCTGGATACGCCTATGATGAAGTACAACATGCAAAAAGGAACTATCTACGATCAGTAACATATTTATAGTGCTGGGTAGCAACTTGTCTGCGGTTAATATTTTTTCCAATTTTACCCCCCCTTTTCACTAACCTGGTACTGCCTATGGCAATTTTTTTTTTACTGTTTTGTCTAATGTCACAATCACATACCATTTCATTTATTTTATTAAAAAACATAAAACAATGGTTTTATTACGCATTTACTTAACCCCCATATTGAGTGACCTGCACACGCCTATGATTTTTGCATTTTCAAACGCCACTGTCATATATCGATTTCGAATTCAATCTCTATTGATTCGTATTAATTGTGTTCAAATCTGTCGATAAACATGAAAGCTATGTTGGATCAAAAATACCACTAAAATTTGTGGTTTTTGCCCCCCTGTTGCCCCCTATCAAAAATTTAGATTTTGTATTATTATTTAGAAATGTAGATCGTGTTGAGGGGAGCCAAACGCCGTTTCATTTGTGAAAATCGGACGGATAGATCTCGAGATCTCCGGGGGGGGGGGGGGGGGGGCGGAATCCGCCCCCCCCCCTCTGTTACAAATAGGGGTAGCCAGGAGCCTGTTACAAATAGGGTTAAGTGAGACTGTTGGCAAAGGTCAAGGTCAAAGTCAGGTCACAAAAGGTCACTATGTGCAAAATATGTAGACAAATCAAGCAACACATGTTGTATGGGTTATGTTCCACGTATAATTCGAAAGTGATAGTCATTTTACCACCTGACTTCATTCACGTGAAGTTAGTGTCAAGTTCTGGTCAAGTTCAGGTCACTGAAGGTCAAAATTAGAAATGTTTAAATCCAATAAAAGGCATGTTTCTAGATCAGTTGTGTCTCAGAAATACAGTGCTGGGATCTATTTGTCGGTATCTGGTCAATGAAAGAATCAAAAAACGCAATTTCAAAATATGTCGTCATGAGTTATCCATAATGTATCTTCCATAAGTTAGTCAACAATTGTAAAAAATCATAAATACGTGAAATATGCTCAAATATGTGTTCGTTTTATAATACATTTTCACATTGACAGCATTTATGTCGAAATGTAAGTTAGCCCAAATTTTGAGTATTGGGTTCATTATAGGTAACCCAATCCTTCAACCTTAGGTAACCTTGAGCCATAACTGATACTAAAATATTACACTGTTTTTAATCTATCTGTGGTGTTAACCTGTGAAGATATATCCATAAAACAACAAATCCATGGACCGTATTTTGGGTTTCAGGTCAAAGTTTGCATGGATTGAGGGTCATCGAGAGCCAAAATGGTAGCAGCTCTAGGCGACAAGTGACTACTTTAACCCGCGCACTGCAGGGTGTTTGCGCCGAACACGAACTGCAAGGGGGTGATTTCCGCCTTCCGTGACATCTCGAAAACTACGCTACACAGCGACAAGCGGAAAACGATGTTTGAGAGCTTGATACAAGTTCTATCGAAAGTCTTTAGTATTTTTTGAATCAGGTCAAAATTGAGGTCACCAGAGGTCATCAAAGGTCAATTTTTCCAGTTTTCCTGTTTTAGGACTTCGCTCCAGACATTCCCATAAATCTCGGGATCCTTGCAAGCTCGCGAAAACACACAACGCGAAAAAGCGATTGCCAGCCATTTCAATTTCCAATCGACAATAGTCCTCACATTTGTTCTAGGGTTACTATTTGAGACTCCCGAGGGCAAAAAAAGGGGAAAATGCAGCGTTTTTGCAAAATAGTTTGTTTCGCTAATAACTTTTAACCTAATAAATCCAATGACAAACTGTTTACGTTATTGTGTTTGTCTCGTTAAGGCACTTCGATTAGTATACATGGTAATCTTGTTAGGTTAACTTTTTTTAAAAATGAGCACAGGTCACGTGACCTTGACCTGTGGTCAAGACCCAAATAGGTCATGTTGCAAATAGGGAGACGTGTATCGACGAGACACACACATTTCTGTCGCTT
Organism: Chirona hameri; assembly: GCA_036785665.1. Classification (NCBI taxonomy): domain Eukaryota; kingdom Metazoa; phylum Arthropoda; class Thecostraca; order Balanomorpha; family Balanidae; genus Chirona; species Chirona hameri. The sequence continues at coordinate 70,164 of JAXIVJ010002129.1, read as the reverse complement.
TTACTTCTCTATCTTCATTATCTCGCGAGTTATTGACAAACAAGTGATGGTGAACCCGGATGACCTCAAATGATCCCATAGGGGTCACTGAACAAAACTTTCACTTGAATCATCAAGAACATCCTATAATAACATGATCCAGAAGTAATTGGACAAATATCATGCATATCCTTGAAATAGGAAGCCTTTTAATATTTCCCCATTACCTGATTATGGGTAGGTGGCGAAATTGACCTGATCTTAGATTACCGATATCAAAATTCCGAGATAAACGAACTGTAAGTACTTATGCCCGAATGACACCCTGTAAGTGTCAAACTGATCTGTGAGAAACTCTGGCTTTGGCACAACTGCAAACGTTTTTGGAGGTGGGGTCACTTGACCTGGTCTGGTGACCTGACCTGAGATGACCCGAGGTCAATTTAAAAACAAAAGTGTGCGCAATTGATTTTGTAGCAGGTGTGCCAAAACTCTGCTGCGCTGTACGCCAACGTTTTTCCGCTATCTGAGAAAAACATGAGAGGTGGGGGGGGGGGGGGCGGAAATCACCCCCCCCCCCCCCTCCCCCCTGCAGTGCGCGGGTTAATATGACACGAATTTAATATGGGCAGCGGAACTTCTGTGTTTTTTAGGCAGCAACATTTTATATCTGGACATTTCTACTTCATTCTGCGCTTATAGTTATTAAATAAAGTACACGACAGCAATAGTTTATAGCTGTTTTATAGTTGACTTCAGTCTAAGTTCAGATGGGTAAGGTGTTTCTAGGGTTTATGACATTAACATTATATTGTATTATGAACCCCATGTCAATATTATGCTAGCGTGTTAAGTTTGGTATTACGGTTCGATAACTTTATTGACCAGTAAGGTGCCGTAATTGGCAATGGACGAACGAGCGCGATCGAAATGTATGGTGAATTTCAACTCGATTGGGAAAGTAGTTTCTGAGATACAAAACAAAATGGTGAGCACGCGTGCACGTGCAGAGGCATCCCACCCCTGACGTGTGGAAAGGCGGCGGCTGAGAGGTCCCTAACCACACACCAAATTAGAACACCATCGGCTCAGCCGTTCCTGAGATATATAATAGGGATGTGTACGTGCGCACGTGCAGAGGCACCCCACTCCTGACTTGTTGGAAACTGGTGGCTGAGGGTTCCCTAATCACACGTCAAATTTGCACATAATCGGCCCAGCCGTTGCGAAGTTTTTGCGAGAAAACACTTTTCAACACCCCTCACGCGGCACGCGCCACGCGAGTGGTAGTCACCCACATGAGTCGCCACCGGTCTCAAACAGGGTAGGTTGGATGGGTCTGCTCAGCAAAGAAGCCCGCTTGTCAATCGGACGTGTGGTTGCAGAGATATGAGCTTATCAAAAGCGTCGCCACGGGCCGGGTCGGGCCGGGTCGGACCGGGCCGCTCATAATCAGATTTTTCCCATACACCACGGAAGGACGAGCGAGCGCGAAGCGCTCGCTCGTAAACACAGCCAAATGCGAAAAACTGCTCACTGTAATCGCAACGATGTTGGCATTCAGTTATGTGGAACACTATGGACTGGAAAAAGTTTGAGGCAGATATAAGGATAGTTGGAGATTATAGGACATGTCTATTTTTCTATACCAGCTAAATAATATTTGAGAGTTGTATCATTATACTATTTTATATATTTGAATAATTTCTAAATTAATTGAGTCATTTATATATGCATTTGGTATTATATTGTGAAATATTATGATCATACAGAATATTGTTTAATTACGGAGTTCTATGAAGGAATGGACTATGCCACCTCATGTGCCTTCCAACCGGTACCAGTAACAGACGTTCTGTTCTTTTACGATTTTTAGCGCGTGTTGCATGTTACGTGCTCGGTGCACACCTTCTTGAGCAATAAACGGCGTAAGCTATTTACCCAACTACAATGCAAATCATTCCTGTAAGTGCCATGAAGAGAAATGGCCATCCGGGAGGTGTGCAAACGACCGTGGCACGATGTTACGACACAACATAACAGAACATAACATGAGCCGTTATGACATAACATAACAGGACATAACAGGGAAGGTAAAACGCAAAACTAACATTCAACATGAATGCTCCTCCACTAAAATGAAGCTCTTGTAGTTTGTTGGGACGTTTGCTAACGATATCATGCATATGTGCATGTACTTGGTGTCTGTGCAACTGGTTAATACCAGTTAATAACTGGATAATGCCATCAGTTTGTGAAATGGCTCTGATGGGAACGCCCCACTTTCATAGCAGAATCAGCACAAATGTCAGAGTCAGAAAGAATCCGAGACTGCAGGCGCCATCTTATCCAGAGTATGGCGCCTACCCCGTCAGCACACATTTCAGAGTCAGAAAGAATCCGAGACTGCCGGCACACAGAATCAGCACAAATTTCAGAGTCAGAAAGAATCCGAGACTGCCGGGGCCCAGAATCAGCACACATTTCAGAGACAGAAAAAATCCGAGACTGCCGGCGCCCAGAATCAGCACACATTTCAGAGTCAGAAAGAATCCGAGACTGCCGGCGCCCAGAATCAGCACAAATTTCAGAGTCAGAAAGAATCCGAGACTGCCGGCGCCCAGAATCAGCAGAAATTTCAGAGTCAGACAGAATCCGAGACTGCCGGCGCCCAGAATCAGCACAAATTTCAGAGTCAGAAAGAATCCGAGACTGCCGGCGCCCAGAATCAGCACAAATTTCAGAGTCAGAAAGAATCCGAGACTGCCGGCGCCCAGAATCAGCACAAATTTCAGAGTCAGAAAGAATCCGAGACTGCCGGCGCCCAGAATCAGCACACATTTCAGAGTCAGAAAGAATCCGAGACTGCCGGCGCCCAGAATCAGCACAAATTTCAGAGTCAGAAAGAATCCGAGACTGCCGGCGCCCAGAATCAGCACAAATTTCAGAGTCAGAAAGAATCCGAGACTGCCGGCGCCCAGAATCAGCACAAATTTCAGAGTCAGAAAGAATCCGAGACTGCCGGGGCCCAGAATCAGCACAAATTTCAGAGTCAGAAAGAATCCGGGATTGCCGGCGCCCAGAATCAGCACACATTTCAGAGTCAGAAAGAATCCGAGACTGCCGGCGCCCAGAATCAGCACACATTTCAGAGTCAGAAAGAATCCGAGACTGCAGGCGCCCAGAATCAGCACAAATTTCAGAGTCAGAAAGAATCCGAGACTGCCGGCGCCCAGAATCAGCACACATTTCAGAGTCAGAAAGAATCCGAGACTGCCGGCGCCCAGAATCAGCACAAATTTCAGAGTCAGAAAGAATCCGAGACTGCCGGCGCCATCTTCTCCTGAGTATGGGGACGGGCAGCAGTTGAAAATCAATGTTTTCTGTCAGCCTCGAGTGAGACATTCCAGGGTGACTGGCATTCACATATTACAAGTATGTGGCCAGTAGGTGAAGTAGGTGACTACAGGGACGCTATCCCTGTTGATATTTGCTATTCGACGGTATCTAATGCCTCATAACTATTTGCAACTATAAAGGTGATTCAAGAAAACATTCTACAATATACCTTAATTCCGAACAGGTAATGTTATGTGGAAGTTTGCTTTAATAGACACTTTGAAAGGGATTCTACAAAATGTTCCATTTCACCATTACACTCTATTTGCTGTGCAGCATGATTGATAAAAAACAACTAGAAAAAGCTCGTTTGAAAGAAGTTATTTGGTTCACAAGAGCTGAATGCTGGGTAGTTTTGTTAATTTAATATTTTTGTAAATTATACCCCGCCAACTTTGTTTGTCGTTCTCGATCCGCCAGTGTATGCGAAACCACTTCAGGCATGTAATTTATGCGGAAGAAGGCATGCCAACTTTCACGTTGATACCTGCACGTTAGTTAAACTATTGCGAATTTCGTCAGGGAAGGGCAATATTTGCTGCCTCCACTAGTCCATGGTGTCCGTTTCTCTTGTTTATCCTTTATTTCGTCGATTTTGTTCTTTGAGGACTATCAACATGTCAAGAAAGACCCGTCTCCTGGTAACGTTTCGTCGGTTTTGACTTCCAGGCAACTTTCAGGCAACGTTGCTAAAATTGGTGAATGAATCTGAATACGTTTTTACGGCTGTGTCCAATTTACGAACGTCCTAAGATGCTATATATAACAGATCAAACATATTCGCTCGTAATGTGAACGGATGTTTGTTTAATCAATTAGTGGGTGTACGCACTCGCTCCAGAGAACATCCTTGATGCCAGAATTCAGCCTCGAGTTCCGATTCTCTTTGTATTGAATGGCAACACGGCAGTAAACGGTGAGTTGAAGTTTTGGTGTCATTACCGCAGCAGCCAACACACGGCAGCGACTGGTGACGGGAGTAATACTTTGTATTTATCATTTATGTCACAAAGTTTATTTCGCGTCAATACGACACATAATTTCTCTTAGTGGCTTAAACGACCTACTAAAGTGCAATTAAAATCGCATGAAATAACACTACAGTCTCCACGACCGTTCACAGTTTCTTCGATGGCTTGATCTTCATCTCCACCGATTTGAGTGAGTAATGAGAACCTCTCCAGTGATGCAAGTGATGCCAGTAATCTCCAGTGATGCCAGCAATCACCAGTGATGCCAGCAATCTCCAGTGATGCCAGTAATATCCAGTGATGCCAGTAATCTCCAGTGATGCCAGTAATCTCCAGTGATGCCAGCAATCTCCAGTGATGCCAGCAATCTCCAGTGATGCCAGTAATCTCCAGTGATGCCAGTAATATCTAGTGATGCCAGTGATGCCAGAAATATCCAGTGATGCCAGTAATCTCCAGTGATGCCAGATGACTAGCACTGGACGTTCTCAAGCTGCGACTTGACTCTCTGAAGAGCAGATTCGATCTGGCTCAGTCGTCCAGTTAGCACCAGAGTTTGGGCCGCCTGGTCTGACTGGATACCGTCCCATCTGGTCTCCAGCTGCTTCTGAGCACTCTCCACCCGGGCCTCCAGCTTCGTCTCGGCACTCTCCACCCGGGCCTCCAGCTTCGTCTCGGCACTCTCGACCCGGGCTTCCAGCTTCGTCTCAGCAGTTTCTACGCGGGCCTCCACCTCGGAGCTCACATTGTTCAGCTGGACCTGTACATCGGTCAGACGGAGGTCCAGTCTGGTGATGGGTGTCTCCACGACTGAGCGGATCGTCTGTTCGATGACTGACTGCAGACCTTTCAGGGTGATCAGTTCACGGTCTCTAGGCCTAAAATATCTCGGAAATCCAATCTGGGCGCCACACAGCGTCCCAGCCCAGCACAGCAGCAGCAGCAGCGGCGCGACACACCGGGCCATGGCGTGGCAGCAGAGTCAACCAGCTGGAGACCGCTCACCGCTGACGCCACCGACACGACTGCAGGTCGGAGCGAGCCGGGCGTTCATGTAACGTGGTCCGGACCGCGGAATGTCCGGTGTTTATGTGACCTTCTGTTCTGTGACCTTTTGTGACCTTTATGTGACGGTACGGCCCGTGGCAGATTGCAACTGGATGGTGGCAGGCGTGATTCATAAACAGAGTGGGCGCGACGGTTCGATAGGGTTGTCAGCGCGAGGAAGTAACTACGGTTTAGGGCATGGGTCGCTCACTAAAGATGTAGGATTAGGATTAGGATTCCATGAGACAAAGCGCTCACAAACCACTAATTAACTATTGTATACATTAAACAAAGGTGTGCCAAGTACGAGGCTTAAGAATAGGTATTCCGTTTGGAACACCACATCAGCTGGGCACCAGCTAGTAGACCTATGCATCGATCCCATAATGAATCCCAAACCCGAAAAGAAGATTCAAGCAGATCCACAAACAATTTATCGGCAAAAATATCCCCTTTTGGGCTTGAGTTTGTACTCTGCAGAATTGTGTGTGCTTTCTAAAATCATCCATTTTCCCTTGTAAGTATTCCAACTTCAGTAATAATGACATCACTTTTGGCATCGCTGACATCGCTGACTTTCAAAAGCTAAATTGTGGTATATAACTTCCGCAGCCTAATACAATTTAATATTGATGGCGCTTCACAGTAAAAACATATATGCATGACAAGGCGCAAAATACAGAAAGGGCTGTAAAGTAACATAACAAACTAATAACTCTTTTACGTGTTGGCCTCTGATTGGTCATAATCGTGTGACGTCACATGTGAATTGTGCTGATTCAACCGTATGATGAACGCCATTACGCAAGCGGGTACTTTTTTCGGAGATTCAAATTCGTGATTAGTGGATGTAGTGGTAAAAATGGACGGGAAAATGAGATATTACTATTATTTCGTTTCGAAAGGAAAAAATCAACAATAACTTCGCCAAATGCAGTATTCATCGGTATTCGGATGTCAAACTAGAAACGAAAGCTGCGGTGTGCTACAGCTCGCAGGAGTCAGAATTGGCCATAGTGTCGTATCCACGCTGAAATGGCGTATCTAAAGTCTAAACGGCTAAATGCAGAATTTCCACCATGCTGCTCGACCCTTGCAAACAGATCGCAGAAAGACTGTACCGCAACACATCTCTGTCGAACGGTACAGCCTACATCCAAGTAATCAAGCGATACTTGGAACAGGTTATTCTAACAGCTATAACTCTTGACCATACATACTTTCTAGTAAAACGTTCGCATACAGGCACCGAACTGCTCTGCTGAAAAGGTATAGGCACTCCTATACAGTAGGTTGCCACCCTGCTCTGTGTTGTTTTCGGCTAAGCGCGTGGTGGCCCTGTCTGGCGTCTGATTTTTGCTTGTCGTGTGCGTGACTTTCCTCGGATGCAATATATCACCAATCATTAACATGCGCCCTGGAGGGGGGGGGGGCGAAATCCGCCCACCCCTCCGTTTTTTCAAGGATAGCACAAAAACGGCGGCGCGCAGCGCCGCCGTTTTTTGTATACCTATTTAGAAATGAACTTCCCGCATTATGGAAAATTCTTGGCCTCGGGTCATCTCAGGTCAGGTCACCAGACCAGGCACGTGATGACCTCAACTCCAAGACGTTTGCAGTAGTACCAGAGCCACAGTTTTACGCCGATCGGTTTCAATCTTGCAGGACTTCATAAGGTCATAGATACCAACAATTTGTTTATCTCGGATTTCTAATATCGGTGACCTAAGGTCAGGTCAATTTTGTGACCGCCAACACGGTTGTATCAATAACTATCGACATAATGAAGATAGAGAAGAGAAAACGGTACCAATATGTTTGTATCGTCGAGGCACGTCTCCCAATATGCAACATGACCAACTTGGGTCACCACTTGACCTTGACCTGAGGTCAGATTTCTCAGTTGACCTAACCCGGTCACCATGAATATGATTCGAAGCGCCTTGACAAGACACACGTGATGGTGTAAACATTATTGCTTTATCTTTATTAGGTAAAAGGTTATTTGGGGAAAACAGTTTTGAAAGCAAAATCACCTTTTTGACATTCGATGACCTCTGGAGCCTAAACTATTGACCTGAGCTCAAATCTGAGGACACCTGTGTCGATTGCATTTTTAAATGTCTTTCGATTGCTTTTTTCCGTTTGCTGCTAACTATCATAGTTCCCGAGATATTTGGGGGTGTTCGAACCGAAGTCTTGAAAACTTGAAAATCTGACCTTTAATGACCTCTGGTGACCTTAATATTGACCTGAAGAAAAAAATAACGAAACACTTTCGAAAGAGCTTGTCTCGAGCTATCTAACGTCGTTTCCCGCTTGTCGCTACGTTGCGTGGTTTTCGTGATCATAGTGGGGGGGGGGGGGGGGCGAAATCCGCCCCCCCCCCCCTCCAGGGCGCGTGTTAACCCTATTTGTAACAGGCTCCTGGCTACCCCTATTTGTTACAAGGGGGGGGGGGGCGGATTCCGCCCCCCGGAGATCTCGAGATCTACCCGTCCGATTTTCAAAAATCAAACGGCGTTTGGTTCCCCTCAACACGATCTACATTTCTAAATAATAAAAAAAATCTTAATTTTTGATAGGGGGGCAACAGGGAGGCAAACACCACAAATGCTAGTGGTTTATTTGATCCAACATAGCTTTCACGTTTATCGACCGATTTTAACACAATTAATACGAATCGATAGAGATTAAATTGGAAATTGATATATGACAGTGTCGTTTGGAAATTCAAAATCATAGGCGTGTGCAGGTCACTCAATATGGGGGTGATGTAAATGCGTAATAAAACCATTTTTGTATGTTTTTTTAATAAATGAAATTGTATGTGATTGTGACATTAGGCAAAACAGTTAAAAATCATATTTTGCCATAGGCGGTACCAGGTTAGTGAAAAAGGGGGGTAAAATTGGGAAAAATATTAACCGCAGACAAGTTGCTACCCATCACTATTAATATGTTACTGATCGTAGATAGTTCCTTTTTGCATGTTTTACTTCATCATAGGCTTATCCAGGATCCAAACAGGGGCGGCTCAATACCTTTTGATAAGTATATTATCTGCTATTATGATACTAACTAGTCAACAGTGACTATTTCACTTACAACTTCAATTAACATTGCTTACCCCCTTTTACCCTACCTGGACTCGTCTATTATCTTATAATCGTTCGTAGAGTAGCCTGTGATGCGTGTTTCATCCGAAAACTACAGTATGTTATGTCATTGTACGCCCATGCCTCTTAGTTTCCTTGCAATAATATGACCCCCTTTCTTCCATTCCTGAGCGCGCCTCTGCAACAAAATGACTATATTCCCTTTCCTGGCCTTATATGTGCATATATAATTATAAGCTAACCGTATATTGCGCCGTTATCGCTGGCATATCGTCATCACCAAGACAGTCACCCCCTTTTCATGTACCTGAACACGCCCCTGAAACTCTATATGTAATAAATTATGCACATAATGGAAGCAGAAGCTATCTTTTACATCTTGATAACTATATATGCCCCTTACATTGCTCTATTTGTTTCCCGCCAAGCATTGCATACTTCCTGGAAACCCTCCCTTTCCAAGCCCCTGAAACCTCCTCTGCCTTGAAATTTTAAGGATATTTCATTAACATCAACCAATTTGCACTTGTTGCAATCACCGTGAACCGATGTAACTCCTTCATACTTGAGGCAGTTACGAAGAAACCGTGAAGATCGCATTTCCGTATTATCGCCAATTATCGCCTCCGAACCCACCGAAAACTGTACCCTGGAACCGCCTCTGTTCAGGTTAAGAACTTAAAATTTTGACTCCAAATGCGGTATTCAATTCTATGAAAAGTCCCAAAATTTGATGGGCCTGCTCCCAGCCGTTCTGGAGATATCTGCGAAAAACATGAGGGGGGGGGGGGCGGAATCCGCCCCCCCCCCCCCACCTGTTACAAATAGGGTTAATGTGAATAGGTCACCTTGAAAGTTTTCTTGAAATTTGGCTATACGCGGTATTTCGAGCCGAAAAAAATGAATATGGCATTTGTTTGGACGGTATATGGATATCCGTCCAAAAATGGGCATGTTTCTCTTTTCTCCTTCATGGCTATTAAAAACTTTATGACAATTATGACGTCATGCACCTTTTGTGACCTTTATGTGACGGTACGGCCCGTGGCAGATTGCAACTGGATGGTGGCAGGCGTGATTCATAAACAGAGTGGGCGCGACGGTTCGATAGGGTAGTCAGCGCGAAGAAGTAACTACGGTTTAGGGCGTGGGTCGTTCACTAAAGATGTATTGTATTCCATGGAGGATTCCATGACACAAAGGATCACAAACCACTAATTAACTATTGTATACATTAAACAAAGATGTGCCAAGTACGAGGGTTAAGAATAGGTATTCAGTTTGGAACACCACATCAGCTGGGCACCAGCTAGTAGACCTATGCACCGATCCCATAATGAATCCCAAACCCGAAAAGAAGATTCAAGCAGATCCACAAACAATTTATCGGCAAAAATATCCCCTTTTGGGCTTGAGTTTGTACTCTGCAGAATTGTGTGTGCTTTTCTAAAATCATCCATTTTCCCTTGTAAGTATTCCTAACTAAACCAAATGGACCAAATCTACCCTTTTGGGGACCAAATTTGATACGTTTTATGTCAAATTTGGTCCCCTGTTTGGAAGGCTGTAATTCCTTAAATATTAATTGTACAATATTTTACCCAATCAGGGACGCCTTGCCTGAACACCTTTTGGTGTATTCCTAATTGGGAAAATAACGAAATTAATTCTATTTAAGTTTGTATGACCAAAATGTCGGGGCATGACAGTCGTTAGGAACTTTCTTGGACATATTGCAGTCTACCCTAGAAAATAACTAGGTTTGATCCCTGAAAAAGCTACAGGGTAAGTTGCGGGCTAGGTTTGATCCAAATTAAGAGACCTTACTTTTGTTAAAAGATCAGAAGTATGGTTTAAGAAATAGTTTACTTATTCGTAAGTGTCCTAAAAGAAATAATCACAGGCCTGAACCCCGCTTTAGACAAGCTAAGTAGCTGTTGGATAGCTCTGTTGTTTTGTGTATTTTTTGAGGAACCACATTAGATTTAGATATAAGGATTAGATATTTAGTTTTGTGGATCGTTTAGGTATTATTTTTAAGCATTCATAGTTAGCTGTTACCTCTTACTTGCTTTTTAAAGGACTTTTCATTCTAGCTTGTGTGCGCCAAAATTGTCTTAGTCTTATTTCTGTGTTATTAGTTGCAGGGTTGAATAAGTAGATATTTTTAGAAAATTAGGGATAATTAAGGTGTATTTAGTATTCAGTTTATTTAAGGATTATATATTTAGTCTAGTATTAGGTGCACCCATAGCTGATTTGTGTCACTAGCTTTACTTAGATCTAGTTAAGGTTTAGAAGAAGAAAAAACAAACAAAAAAACAAAAAAAAAGTTAAGTTAAGTTAGTAAAGTATTGAAAAGTGCATAGTACCTAAGTTATATACCTAAGTTACTAGTGTATTAAAATGAGCATGACTAGGATGCAGGCGAAGGTAGCAGAGCTAGAGGCCCTCCAAGCTAGGGTAGCGGAGCTTGAGGCGCAGTTAAGTAAGTGTAGGTGTAGAGATGAGCTGCAGGAGGGTGTAGCTCCTGACCAAGGAACGTATGCGCAGATCGTGGTTAGGGGGTCAGAAAAGGAGCCTACAGGATCAGGGACCAGTGGTAGTTCTGATAGGGGCATAAGGGAGGAGGATAAGGCAAAGGTGGATAGTGCGGCTGGGGTTTGGAAGTGTGTTGGAGGGTCACGTTTCTGGAGACTCAACATTGTGGAAAGTAATGCTAGGGCCACAGACAGTAAGGATGAGGAGGGGTGCTGGGTAATGGAGGGTGGTAGCAGAATCTGGAGGAGGAAGAGGGAAGGGGATCAGGAGGGATGGACAAAAGTTCAGGGTAGAGTCAGGCAGTACAGCCCCAGGGAACATCCGCAGGTTACAATGGCAAATAGGTTCAGTGCGTTAGAGTCAGCAGCTGAAAGTGACAGGGAAGAGGTTCAGCATTTAGTGGTTGGGGACTCAAGGGTAAGGCCCTTAAGGCGAACATCCTGTGGGAAGAGGGACAGATGTATAGTCAAACCAGGGGCAAGAGTAGCTGATATGGGCCCTGTCATTGAGGCAGAACTTGGTAGGAGTAGCCCGGAGACAGTTATACTACAGGTGGGGGTGAACGACATAGGACCTAGGCAGAGTGTGAGAATAGTAGCGGAGTACCGGAGCCTGCTGCAGAGGTTGAAGGAGTCCAGGAAACCAGTCATTGTGACTGGCATCCTCCCTCGCTGTGGAGCCAGTGAAGAGTGGTACTCGAGAGCTCTGTCTGTGAACAGCTCAGTTCAGAACTTATGTTCAGCTATGGGGCTTAGTTATGTAGACTTATGGGATCAGTTATATGAGTGGCGTAGGTACTATATGAAGGATGGGCTTCACTTATCGGATGAGGGGGCAAGGGCTTTGGGAGATGCCTACAGAAGTGTCATTCAGGGAAACTAGGTAGGAGGGGGGGTTCGGGGACGCTAGTACTAGGGCATCAGGAAGTAAGCATTGGTAGAAGTTCATGTCAGAATAGGACAGTAGATCATAATTCCCTCAGAATTAGTAGAGTCAGCTCAAAGTATAAGATCACATGTGTGTTGCTGAATGCCCAAAATATTAGGTCTAAATTTGATGAGTTTGAGTGTTATGTTGCCCTTGAAAAGCCTGATATCATTTGTGTAACCGAGACATGGGTTAGTGAGGGGTATAATAGGGATAGGCTACAGGATTTCGAGTTACAAGGGTATAACATGTTCTCATACTGCAGAGAATCACGGCAGGGGGGCGGAGTGTTTGTATATGTTAATAGCTTGTACTGCACTACTAGAGTTGATGATTCTAGTAAAGTAAAAGAAGTAGAATCAATCTGGCTTGACATTAAAATTGGTACAGGAAACAGAGGAAGGTTGAGGATAGGTGCATTTTACAGACCAGGGAATCTTCCAAGGAACTCCCAAGCTGAAACAGACCAAGATATTTGTGAGGAAATACGTAGGAACTTTCGGGCTCAGTGTCTTATTATGGGAGATTTTAACTTAAGAGGATACGAAAGTATAGCAGAGGAAACAAATGAGTGTAGGTTGTATAGGCAAATCTTTGAAGAGGAGCTTTTCATGCATCAGTTTGTAACAGAGCCAACCAGACATTGCTCCATTCTAGACCTTGTATTCTCAGACAACAGTGATCTAGTTAGTGACATAAGTATTTGTGAAGGTCTAGGAACCAGTGATCACAATATGGTTAAATTCAATATCTCATCAGAAATGAGGCCCAAAGATAACCTTATTATGGTTCCAAACTTCAGCCGGGCTGATTTTGATGGTATTAGAAATGACCTCGCACAGATCAAATGGAACGTTGAGTTGGCAGGTTTAGATGCATGTGAGGCCTGGAATGTTTTCAAAGCTAGATTAAGCCAAATTCAGAATCGGCATATACCCCTCAGGCACAAACGTAACAGAATCAAGGGCAAACCAGTTTGGCTTACCCCAGAAGTAAGGAGTGCTATACAAGCTAAAAGAAGTGCATTTGGCATTTTGAAGGGATCTTCACTAGATATAAATCAGAAGGCCTACCAGAATGCAAGAAATTCAGTTAAGAAAAAGGTCAGAGCAGCTAAAAGGGCAAAGGAACTTGATTTAGCTAGACATTGTAATGCAGATAGTAAGAAGTTCTTCAGTTTTTATAAGTTCAGTACAGTTTCCAAAAATATAGGTCCATTTAAGGTAGATGATGTGTTAGTTAGCAAGGACAGTGAAATGGTTGAAGTGCTTAATGATCAGTTTCAATCTGTCTTTACTATCGAGGACCAGAGTAGAATTGCAGCACTTCAGCCTGAGCCAGAGACAGAGGAGACTATAGGAGAGCTAGGTGGCATAATTAGTGAACTTGTTCTAGAATATCTAAAGAAAGTAAGGCCTAACAAGGCAGAAGGACCTGATGAAATCCATGCTAGACTTTTAAGAGAATCTGAAAGGGAGTTGTCGGTTCCATTAGCCATAATATTTTCTAAATCACTCGCAGATAGTAAAATTTCACTTGATTGGAAAAGAGCAAATGTTGTTCCTATTCATAAAAAGGGAGATAGAAGTAAAGAGGAAAACTATAGACCGGTTAGTCTGACCTCATTAGTCTGCAAGGTGCTTGAATCAATCATCAAAGATAAGATTGTTGAATTCTTGGAGCAAAATGAACTCATCAAGGATACACAGCATGGCTTTAGGAAGGGCCGTTCTTGTTTGACTAATCTTCTGGAGTTTTTGGATGTTGCAACAGATAGCTTTGATCAGGGTAAACAGCTAGATGTAGCTTTTCTAGATTTCAGTAAAGCATTTGACAAAGTACCCCATACAAGACTGGGGTTGCAACTTAAAATTCATGGGATCAGGGGCAAGATTCTGGATTGGATAGAAACGTGGCTTTCAGGACGCCAGCGAAGGGTTATATTGAATGGGTGCCAATCACAATGGAAGGAGGTTCTCAGTGGGGTTCCACAGGGCTCAGTCCTGGGCCCATTGCTTTTTATAATATTTGTGAATGCAATTGAGAACAGTATAGACAGCAAAGTCTTGAAATTTGCAGACGATCTAAAAGTTGTCAGGATTATTAGAGGGAAACATGATCAGGATGTTTTTCAATCAGATCTGGACAAGCTAGTTGAGTGGTCTGAAGCATGACAGATGAAATTCAATTTGAGTAAATGTAAGATTATGCACGCTGGACGGGTTAGCAGTAAACATAGGTATGAAATGGGTGGGCAGAAAATGGAGCAGATTGAAAAGGAAAGAGATTTAGGTGTCGTGGTAAACAATAGACTATCAGCGTCAGACCAGGTTGTAGAAGCTAGGAAAAAGGCACTTAGAATGCTCGGGGCCATTAACAGAAATGTTTCCTACAAGAGTGAAAAGGTAATAACAAAACTGTATTGTGCATACGTTAGACCACATTTGGAGTATTGTGTACAAGCCTGGTCTCCAACATATGAGAAAGATTGCTGGTTGTTAGAAAGAGTTCAAGAAAGGGCAACAAAAATGGTTAATTGTCTTGGTAGTTTACCTTATGAAGATAGATTAAAGAAATTCGGTATGTTTTCACTTAGATATAGAAGGCTAAGAGGAGATCTAATTGAAGTCTTCAAATTTATAAATAGTCAGCATTCTGGATATTTAAAGGGTATGTTTGAGTTCAATAGGGAAAATCGAGGTAGAGGTCATCAGCATAAACTCATTATGAAACAAAGTAGGACTAGGCTACGACAGTCATTTTTCAGTAGAAGGGTTGTAGGACATTGGAATATGCTACCAGGGGATGTCGCTGATGCAGTGACACTTGCTTCCTTCAAAATTAGATTAGATAAATACTTTACAGAGAAGGGATTAGTTCATAAATACTCGTGGGATTAGCCTTCTTTTATGCAGGTAGAGTAAGGTGATTTGAAGGGGCGAGACTGGTGGAGGGGGGGGGGGGGGGGTGAGGTGGGGTGCAACCTCGGATGGGCCCAAGAGGCTCTTTGTTGCACTTTTATTTTATGTCTTTATGTCTTATGTCTAAGACACCATGATCTTACCCCAACTGTACTTTCCTACTTGAGCAAAAGTATAAACTCTTTATTTATAACTATATCTTTTCTGGTTTTCAAAAAAAGGAAGGGAATTTGACTGTAAGCCCAGTGCACTTAATAGTTTTGAAATCCATTAAAATTTAAGAAGTTATTAAAGTTTCCGTTTGAAAATAAACCTAAGGGACCAAATTTGACACACCTCGAGTTAACCAAATGGACCAAATCTGACCCCCGAAAAAGGATTCTTCGATAACTCCCAATCTAACAACATTTGTTAAATTCGGAGAACAGTTTCCGATCGCTCTCGTCGAGTAGAACACGAATCCGTTGACGTTTTAAATCAAACCTAGCTTTTAAAAAGTTACACACATTTTACGTTTTGATGTTTTTTTTATTTTTGTATTTTAGTATCCTTGTTCTGCTCGCAATTTGCTTATTATTGATCGAATATTTAAACAAAGCATATATTTGTGTTAAGCATTAATGGGGCTTTGTATATAAGGTGCGGAAATCCTTCACAATTTTTTTTTAGCTTTTGGGCTACTTAGAAAAACATGTTTTTTGCAAAAGTTTTTGGAACGTAACTTTTTTGTTTTGAAACTTTTTTATAATCAAAGAGCAAATAAAGGTGCAGTGTAACGAACCACATCTTTTGGCAATTCTGAATTTTAATCAAAACCATATTTTTGAAGTTAAAAATGTGAAAAATTGTAAAAAATGATGTTTTTAAATTTTAGGTTTTTGAATATACATTTTTTTAGAAAAATGTGTTCAAGGATAAGAAAGACCGTCTTACGCCAAATGTTAACAAACAAATAAATCAAAAATCAGTATAGAGGTTTTGAAGATATGGGGTACTTAATTATCAAATTGATGAATATTTTGAATTTTCACCCAAAAAAAAGTTATGCATTTTTTCAAAATTAAAAATATGATTAAAATGTAAAACACTATGAGCATGCTGAATTTCTTTTCGTACTCTAAATATGTTGTTATATTTTTCTAAGTTATCCATCACCAAAAATATATATCAATAACTTTTTTCGGAAAAGTTTTTTTGAGTTCCGACAGATGGATGTTGTAGAACTAGGCGAGCGGAACAAGAATCTATGTTTTGATTTGCCTCTTCCGGTCTTACTTTTTGAGTTACTGAGTTTCGCGTTTTGATAAATTTTTCGGCCAATTTCATGATTTTCTTCAACGTTTATACTCATATTTTGTTCAATATTTGAAGAATCTTAAAAAACAAAATTATATTTGGAACCAACATGAATGGGGCATCATTTTACAAGTAACCAGACCCTTTAATCTTGCTTTTTCGAAGAAAAAAAATCGAGATTTTTCGAATGTCAATTTTATCTGTTTTTTTGGCAATAACTTGAGAAATATTAAGTATTTAAAGAAATGTTAAACATAATCTTGTTTTTGTCATGATATAACGGATGTGAATATGTATTTTTTTAATACTCGCTTTTTGAAAGAAATCTGATTTTCGTAAAAAGAGATACTTTTTTGAAAATTTGAAAATTTTATTTTGAAAAAGTAGCTTGGTTTTCTATATTGCTAGGTGTAATCAAAGGTAATTTTGTACCTTTGACAAGTCATCGGAACAATGTTATGGTAGACGGAAATGCCTATAACATAAAAAACAAAATATATAAAACCAAACCGATTTCGGTTTTGGATAGCCAATAGTTGGGCCTACGTTATATGATGCACTTAATTTTTAAATTGCTTAACTTTAAGTACAATTAC
This sequence comes from Chirona hameri, assembly GCA_036785665.1. Lineage (NCBI taxonomy): Eukaryota > Metazoa > Arthropoda > Thecostraca > Balanomorpha > Balanidae > Chirona > Chirona hameri. Next base: position 53,368 of record JAXIVJ010002129.1, on the reverse strand, counting down.
AAATTAAGTTTGAATGCTTTTCACTTAAATAAAATGTATAGACCCAAACGGTTACAAGTATTAGATGAATGTGATAAAGGACTATCAAATAAAAAAACAAATTATTCTAAAAAGACTTAACTTTAAGCATATTTTTTTTAAAAGTGAGAACAACTTAATGGTAGATGGCAATACCTATAACTTAAAAACAGAATGAAATAAAACCAAACCGGTTTCAGTTTTTGATAGCCAATAGTTGAGACTACGATATATCATGTACTTAATTTTTGTATTGCCTAACTTTAAGTACAATAACAAATTAAGTTTGAATGCTTGTCACTTAAAAAAATAAAATGTATAGAGCCAAACAGTTACCAGTTTTAGATGAACAAGATCCAGGACTTGCAAAGGAATAATTACATTTTAAACAAAATTACTTAACTTTAAGCAACAAATTTAAGAAAATTTTGTATTTAATTTTTTTTAGGTGAAATTTTTGCCTGAGCGAAAAGTTTATTGAAGTTAATTTCCTATGAAGTACTTTTTTGTTTTTCAAAAAATGTGTTAACAAAATTTGTTTCAATTTTTTAGTAAAACGTTAAGTGCTGCCACCTGCTTTTAAAAATTAAATATTTCTTTTTAAACATTTAGGGTGAACAAGAATGAAGACATCATTTTACAAAAAAGTAGACCCTTAAATCTTTTTTTCGGCCTTTTATCACTTAATATACTTTTTTCCCCATTTTTTTCAGTTTTTTTAACAATGACGTCAGAAGTATTAAGTATTTTCAGAAATTGTTACCTTTTTCATATTGTTTTGTACTTAAGTATTATGGAAATGTATAAAATTAATCCTCTTTTTTGGAAAGAAATCGTTTTTCGCTAAAAAGTGTTACTTCTTTTTCGACTTTTTTATTTTTGTTATTTTTAAATGGCTTCGTTTTCTATATGTTTAAGTGTTAACGAAGGCAATTTTGATATAATAAATAAGGAAAAAAAACATTTTTTCTTCTTCTTCATTTTTTTTCTTCTAAGTCCTGCAAATAATGCAAAGGTAGACGGGAATGCCTATAACTTAAACACCAAAACGAATAAAACCAAAACGATTTCAGTTTTGAATAGGCAATTGATTAAACTACTCTAAATGATGAACTTAAATTTTTAATTGCTTAACTTAAAGTTCAAATTCAAAATTTTCGATTTTTTAGATTTTCGATTTTCACTCAAAAAACTAAAATTTATAGAACCAAACTGTTACCAGTTTTAGGTGAATGAGATTTCAGACTGTTGGAAAAAGAAACATATTTTTGAAACTAACTTATATTATCCTTAATGATTTTTTTTGAATTCCTTAATATTTAGGACACCTCTAGGGTCGTTTCTATTTGTCAAACCTAGGTTATTTTTTGAGAGCGATGTGTACTCGTGCTTAGAATTGCAAATAGGCAGTTCAAATGTTTTTTATAACTTTTTTGTATGACGTTATAGTAACCCAAACTTAAACACGTTTTGTGTCCTTTATTAAAGTCTAATCTAGGTTAATTTAAGATGGTAAGTCGTACACTCGGTTAGGTAGGTAATGCTGCTGTTTTTTTCATGTTTTATCAACAAATAACGAAAATACATTTTTTTAAAAATTAATTTAAATAAAAATAAAAATATAGATCAACCCTAGGTTAGTTTTGGACAACAAGAATACCTAACAAGAAGTTAACTACATGTGCTAGTTATATTCAAGATAATTTATATAGTTCCGCTATAAATAATGATTACATCACTAAGGGTAGATTTGGTCCATTAGGTTTACGAAAACTTGTAAACCAAATGGACCAAATCTACCCCAAAAGTCAGTTTTTCCTCAACTTTGACAACATTTTTTTCAACTTTATAGCTAGGTTTGACTACTTTAAACCTAGGGTTGACTAAGATACATCTTTTATTTATAACATGCCCAGAGGCGAAAGTCACGTAGCATGTATAGGTAAGGAATTACAGGTCTTTGAAAGAGGTATTGCGGGTCAGATTTGGTCCATTTGGTTTACGATGGGGGACCAAATTTGACGGGTCCATGTCAAATTTGGTCCATTTGGTTAACCAACTTCAGTAATAATGACATCACTTTTTGGCATCGCTGACATCGCTGACTTTCAAAAGCCAAATTTTGGTATATAACTTCCGCAGGCTAATACAATTTAATATTGATGGCGCTTCACAGTACAAACATATATGCATGACAAGGCGCAAAATACAGAAAGGGCTGTAAAGTAACATAACAAGCTAATAACTCTTTTACGTGTTGGCCTCTGATTGGTCATAATCGTGTGACGTCACATGTTAATTGTGCTGATTCAACCGTATGATGAACGCCATTACGCAAGCGGGTACTTCTTCGGAGATTCACATTCGTGATTAGTGGAAGTAGTGGTAAAAATGGACGGGAAAAATTAGATATTACTATTATTTCGTTTCGAAAGGTAAAAATCAACAATAACTTCGCCAAATGCAGTATTCATCGGTATTCCGATGTCAAACTAGAAACGAAAGCTGCGATGTGCTACAGCTCGCAGGAGTCAGAAGTGGCCATAGTGTCGTATCCACGCTGAAGTGGCGTATCTAAAGTCTAAACGGCTAAATGCAGAATTTCCACCATGCTGCTCGACCCCTGCAAACAGATCGCAGAAAGACTGTACCGCAACACATCTCTGTCGAACGGTACAGCCTACATCCAAGTAATCAAGCGATAGCTTGGAACAGGTTATTCTAACAGCTATAACTCTTGACCATACATACTTTCTAGTAAAACGTTCGCATACAGGCACCGAACTGCTCTGCTGAAAAGGTATAGGCACTCCTATGCAGTAGGTTGCCACCCTGCTCTGTGTTGTTTTCGGCTAAGCGCGTGGTGGCGCTGTCTGTCGTCTGATTTTTGTATAGATGTCGCTGCTTGTCGTGTGCGTGACTTTCCTCGGATGCAATATATCACCAATCATTAAAGTGAATAGGTCACCTTGAAAGTTTTCTCGAAATTTGGCTATACGCGGTATTTCGAGCCGAAAAAAATGAATATGGCATTTGTTTGGACGATATATGGATATCCGTCGAAAAATGGGAATGTTACTCTTTTCTCCTTCATGGCTATTAACCCGCGCGGCGCTGGGGTCTCCATCCGAACGCGCCGCGCTGGGGGGGGGGGTAAATTTTACCCCCCCCTCTTATCTCCCGAACCAATAATCGCAGCGAGACGCGCAAGGCGGCGATCGGAAGCTCCCGATGGGAAGATTCTAAGTAATTCTTAAAATTTTATTTAAAAGGTCACATATCAGGTCAGGGTCAGGTCAAAGGTCAAAACCACCTGTTTTCGAGATTATTGGCTGCAGAGACCGGACTATCAACAGCAGCGCGCCGAAACTCTGCCAAAACACTTCTAAATATAAGGAGAGGGTAATGCTTGAGTATGAATATCATACTAAGTACAGGTCAAGGTCAAAGTCAGGTCACAAAAGGTCACACTGTGAAAAAGTAATATGAAACCCATGTGACACATGTCTCATGGGTTATTTCAGACGTAGAATCCAAAAATAATGGTTATTTTGACATTTGACATCAAGGTCAGGTCAAAATCAGGCAAAAAAGGTCAAATTTTGAAATCCAAAGTTTGCAATAACCGATACATGTTTACGGTTCAGTTTTGCCACAGAAATCCAATGGTGCAATTTGTTTTTGTGTACGATGTCTAGAAATGTCAAAATGTGCGATTTTGTTAAAATGCGTCCATCACATTGAACACTTATTAGTGTCATTTGGGGGTCAAAAATATAGATATTTGTTTGAAATTTGGAATAGTCACTCATTAGAGATGGTTATCTGACATATCTTCCGGTTTTTTGAAAATTCTTACAATTTTGGATTTTGTAAACTTTGAAAAAAATAAAAACGATTTTTTGCATTTTGGGGATCAGAAAATCAAAATTGTGCAAATCCGAGATAACCATCTTGTAGAGAATGTCATTTCCTTCCTTTTGACGTGCTTTGTTTGCAATTTGCTTCAATACTCGCTGTTCTATCATCGATCAAAGTTTCGTCCATTTTGGACCGAAAATGGCGTTACATGACGTCACTAAAACGCTATTTTCGCAAAAAACTTCTCGACCGATTTTCTCCAAAATTTATCTGAAGACGTCAAATCGATGCCAGATAAGGTACTGAAAGTTTCGCGTCGATATCTAGTGTAGTTGTGAATCTATAGCGAAAACCCGGGAGGGGGGGTAAAATTTACCCCCCAGCGCCGCGCGGGTTAAAAACTTTGACAATTATGACGTCATGCATATGGTAGCTTTGATATGTAAACTATTGCACACAATAACGACGGACTTTAGGCATATATACGCAGTCTGCTTGTAACGTAAACAAACGTTGTAAGGACCCGAAACAAGCTTCGGGAAAATGGAACTTCATCTAAAAGGGACCCACTAGTCCTGTGTCGAAATTACTTAAGTAGAGCGTTGGTGGGTGTGCAAAACAAGGTTCCAGTCACTAGTCGTGCACAGCGGTTCTGTATGGTCTGGAGTCGTATTGAGTCGTGTTGAGTCAGTCGTATTGAGTCAGGTTACCGTCGTAGATTATGTTGCAATAGTCAAAGTGTGGTCTTATGTATATTAAATATATTTCTTTAAGTACTGATCTTGGTAGAAACCTTGCAACAGGATAAATAGGTCCTAAGAGATAATTTATGGTTCGTATCAAGGAATTGATATGTTGGTGAAAATGCCGGTCAGTGGAAAGATGTAGTCCTAGATGCTTGTGGCAAGTCACGGGAAGTAGGGGTTGTCCATCGAAAGAGAGGTCAAAGTATTGGTCATTACGCCTGTTTGTGAATGTTTGATGTACTGTGTTTTCCGCGTTAAATGTAATAGCCCAGTCGGTGCCGTACTGTCGTATCATATCCAAGTCGTTTTGCAGTGAGAGTCTGTGGTGTTGGCTGTCTTGTGGGTGGGATAAATATAAGGATGTGTCGTCAGCGTAGAGAAGTGCATCATTTTCAGTAATTTTTGATAAGTCATTAAGGTACATGAGGGCGAGCAAAGGTCCAAGGACCGAGCCTTGAGGGCAGCCAGCTATATTTTTTTTAGATCCAGAAATGGCACTTCCTACACGAACAACCTGACTGAGATCTTTTAAATAAGACTTCAACCATGCCAATAGGGAGCCAGATATGTTGTATTGAATTTCACATTTTGCAATCAATGCTTCGTGCTAAATTTTATCAAAATATTTCGAAATGTCAAGGAAAATTGCGGTAAAATTTGTGTTTTCATTTAGCGCAGAGTACAGTTGATGAGTAAGATAAAGGAGCTGGATATGTGCACTATGTTGGGGACGATAGCCACTTTGTTTCTCAGTCAATAAATTGTTTTCAGATAGATGCCCATATATTTTGTTAAAGACTAATTTTTCAAGTATCTTAGATAAATTAGGAAGAAGACTTATTGGCCTGTAATTGGTTGGATCTGAGGTGGAACCTTTTTGTTTGAAAATTGGGGTTACACAAGCTATTTTCCAAGATAGGGGAAATTTACCTGATTGAAGTGATGTATTAAATAGTTTGCATAAGGGGTTAGCAATTAACAACGCACACATTTTAAGTAATTTATTTGGAACTTTATCAGGGCCTGATGATTTATTAGCGTCCAAGGAATTCAAAATTTTGAGAACCTCTTGCTCGGTTACTTGGACCTCCGCCAAATGTGGAAAAGGTGTAGGAGGATAAAGTTGGGGTAGGTCTTTGTCATGTGTGTTCAGTCGCGTTTGGTTAGCAAAATGTTCATTTAGAATAGTCGCTTTGTCATATTCGTCTGTGATTGGTGTTCCGTCTTGGCTGATTAGAGGTGGTATGGCATGCTTTCCTTTCTTCCCAATAAGTCCTTTAAGTATGTTGTGATATGTTCGCGGATCTCGTTTATGCTCAAAAAGTCTTGTAACTTCTGATTGTATATGTAATGTCTTTAGTCGCTGGTTTGTCTCGGTTGTCAGATTTCTTTGTCTTCTCCATCGTTCCCAGTCCTGGGTAGTATCACGTTTTTTTTAGCAATTTTAAAAAGTCTGTCACGTCGTCGGGTTTGGCATTTTAGCTCCAGGCTGAACCATGGTATATTAGTTGGATTTCTAGTGAAAACTTTCAATGGAATCGTGGCCTTGGCTGCAGTAAGTAGGGCATCAGTCAAGTTTTCTGTCGCTTTGTCCACATCACAGTCAAGAAGTGTGTCCCAGTCAGTGTCCATCAACAGTCTGGTGAGCTTGTCAGTGTCTGTTTGTCTGTAATCCCAACACTGTGTTGTTTGTTTGGAAATGGAGGGGGTTCAATTTTAAGGGAAACAAATATTGGTATATGATCGATTCTCGAGAAGGAAGGAAGAACCCCACTATTCTCTACCATTGCTAAATTTGAAACTAGGGCAAGGTCCCTTAGATTGGCAACCTCATTAGATTCTGCATAGCGTGTAGGCTGATGTATAAGCTGTTCTAAATTGGAAGACAATATCTCATCATGGAGAGCAATCTCATAAGGTGTAAGTGGGCTATGCTTTAAAAACTTGGAATCCAAAAATGTGTTGCCTGCATTAAAATCTCCCAGAATTATAATATTATCTGGAACATAGACTTGTGCTGCCAAAATGCTTTCTGACAGCTTGGCTGTAACTAAAGAATTCTGCTCTGATGATAGGTTTGGAGGGACATATACTGAACAAATCAAAAGTGTATTGAGTTTCACTTTAACAAGGCACCATACCCATTCTACTCCTGGTGTTTCAAGATTTGGAAGTCGTTTCACTGCTAGGTTATTGCGGATGTAAATGGCAACACCCCCTCCATTCCTGTTCCTGTGTTTTGTCAATGGGCTGTGATAGTCGTCAAGGGTGAAAAGAGAAGGATGGATTGTCTCGTCAAGTTTGGTCTCAGTCAAACATAAAATGTCAATGTCATTAAGAAAGGCAAAGTGGGACAGCTCGTCAAGTCGGCAGCGAGACGTAATTGAATTGATATTTACATGTGAGATGGTGATGTTCCTGCTGTTGTGGCCTCTGGAGTGTGCTGAACTTGAAGAAGAGTGTGGTGAAGTTGTAGCTGACCCAGCTGAAGCCACCCTGTCCCTAAAACCCGAGGAAGAAGAAATAGTGCTCAGCAGGTGGCGGCGGTGCAGCAGCGAGTGTGGAAATTAAGACAATATTAACTTAGCAAAAAATAATAGTTACACGAAATCAACAAATATGACACAAAAACATTGCTGATTAAATTAAAGGAACAACAAAATGCAAGCAAAGAAAATTATATGAATCTGCAAACATGTCACCAAAACTAGCTGATTAACATGAAATAATAAGCCCAAATGAGGTGTAAGCAAAACATGGCACTCGGATACATAGCATAATTACAAGTGATGAAGCATCATAAGTTTGAAACACAGGTGATCAGTGAAGCACAAAACAAACAAAAACAATACAAAGCACGAGCAGAAAGAAAGAGAAGGCCAAACTTGAACAAAGGTATTTCAAGGACTGGACTGTTCTATTTTATTGGTCTAAGGGTATGATTCGCGCTTCGGGTGCGCGAGGTCCCGGGTTCAAATCCCGGACGAGCCCGTCTGTGTTTTGCTTTCTTCTTCCTGCGTCAATTGAGTTTAACCCTATTTGTAACAGGCTCCTGGCTACCCCTATTTGCAACAGGGGGGGGGGGGGGGGAGGTCGGACTCCGCTCCCCGCGGAGATCTCGAGATCTACCCGTGCGATTTAAAAAAATCAAATTGCATGCTATTCCCCTCACTACGATCTACATTTATAAAAAAACTTATATTTTTGATAGGGGGGCAACAGGGGGGCAAAAACTACAAATTTTAGAGGTATTTTTGATCCAACACAGCTGTCATGTTTATATACTGATTTCAAGGCAACCAATGGGGATCGATAGATAATTAATTGGAAATTTATATGTGGTGGAGACTTTTGAAAATTCAAAAATCATAGGCATGTGCAGGTCACTCAATTTGAGGGTGAAGTAAATGCGTAATAACACCATTTTTGATGTGTTTTTTATAAAATAAATGGAGTGTTATTGTGGCATTAGACAAAACAGTTATTAAACATTTTTTATTGCTATAGCCAGTACCAGGTCAGTGAAAAAGGGAGGTCAAATAGGAAACAATAGTAACCGCAAGCAAGTTGCTACCAGCAATAAAAATAAGTAACTGATCGTAGATAGTTCCTTTTTGCATGTTGTATTTCATCATAGGCGTATCCAGGATCCAAAATGTGGAGGTTTTAAGACCTTTTGATAGGTATAGTATCCGCTATTATGATACTAACTTGTCAACAGTGACTATTTCACTTACAACTTCAATTCTCATTGCTTACCCCCCTTGGTATGAGGCACATTTCGTGTTTTATTTTATATATGTTTTCTCCTTAGAGCTTCGACCCGTTACTCATTTTCACGATAACTTCGCTTTCTATATTTTCGCGGTGTGTACTTTCGGAAGAAAATAAATGAAAACTTTCACTTTTCATTTGTTCAAAATACATCCGGATTTTTGTTATTTTGTTTAATAAAAAATACAACCGGACAGGTGCCCTACCTGTCCTTATAGGGGGCTGCATTTTGTAAGAGGGTATGAGCCCTATGCCCCCCCTTTTGTGCGCCTCTGGGCCCTTCGGATGAAAATATAAAATGTAAAACTTTGACTTTCATTAACAAAAAAATCCGGTAAAAACAAAAACAAACAAACAGGGTCCCCAGTCCCCACTGGGCCGCCTCAGATGGGCCCCGCATTTCGTAAGGCGGCATGGGTCGGTGTGTTCCCCTTGTGTGCGCCTCTGGGCCTTTCGTATGAAAATATATGATATATATTATTTGTTCGACTTTCATTTGTAAACAAATAAATCCGGATTTGTATTTGAGAAGAAAGAAAAACAGTGGTCCCACCGCCCGCAGGGCCACCTCGGAGGGGCTCCGCATTTCGTAGGGGGGGGAGGCATGGACCCATGTGCACCTCCCTTGAGTGCGCCTCTGATCGCTGCTCATAGTAGTTGCCTGCGGAGTGCACGCACCTCACGCGATCCTAGTGGTACTATATTTCATTGTCTGGCTCAAGCCGGAAATCCGGAAGCTGGCCATGGTGCTACTTAAGTGCACTGATATCTGATTGGATGCTTAGTTCGTCAGTTATTCCCTGCTGAGCGGGAACCGTAGCCGGGGCGCTCCTGGAGGTAGAAGGCAGGGGCGTAGCCAGGTGGGAACAATTGCCCCCCCCCCCACATTCGGAAACAGAGGATTTAGATGACCCATTTTTTCTTTTTTTTTTGTCAGCTAATTGACCTTCAAAAAGCTGCAGAGTGGATCTGAAACCTGCCGAGAACTTTTGCCACCTCTAATGCAAACCCTGGTGGATGGTGCAACACCGCAGTGGAGCAGGATGTCCTCGGCAAAAAAGGCATTTCGACCTTTTCACATGTCGACAAAATGACATTTCGGCAAAAAAGCATTTCGACCTTTTCGCATGTCGACAAAATATAATTTGGTAAAAGCATTTCGATTTTTTTCACATGTCGACAAAATGACATTTCAACGAAATGACATGTCGGAAAAAGACATTTCCACCATTTGAAACTTCGGCAAAAAGGCATTTCGACAATAATTATCATTCGTCATTTCGCTTTCAGCATATTCTCATTTCGACACAAATACATGCATTCGGCAAAACGACATTCGGCAAAATGACATTCACCATTGCGGTCGGGCACCTGGATCTAATTCACTTCTAGCTAATTCCTGACTGATCCTGGTACCATCTATCAAAGTACGGGATCGTCCGGGATTTGAACCCGGGACCTCTCGCACCCCAAGCGAGAATCATACCCCTAGACCAACGAGCCACGATCATTCAGAATTGAATCTAAATTCACGCTAGTAATGTTAAAGCCCAGTATCACTGAAATACTTTATCTAAAATCTGGGTAATAGCTAGTGGTGATATATAACTAGTCACTGGGGTAGGCAATATTTTCCCCTCCCTAGTTAATGGCATGTTAACGACAAGCAAGTGACATCGGACGATATTATTGTTGAACTGTATCGGAAACTTTTCCTTTTCGGTTTTTCCCCTAAGCGATCTTAAGCGATAATAAGTTGGCATTTCTGCCTTAAAGGAAATAGTTCACCTTCGGATTTTTTTTCAAAACACGATTTTATTATATTTTTTAATAGAGTTTCTTTTTTTCTTTAAAAAATGGTCCTACATCGCGCCAATTCAGGACAGAAGGTTGTAAATTATTGATTTTATGGTGTGCGTTATTGGTCTGCGCATGCTCCATGGCAGTGCTGGCACTTTCAGACGGTACGGTACATCATATATGCGCCGTATTCCTTCGCCAAAAAGTCAAATATCTTCGGCTGGAGAGTCTTTTCAGCCAAGAAAAGTTCCAGATAAGGATTTCTCAACACGGGCTACACAACTGCTATTTCAGTTCAAAACCCATGTTGAAGGTGAACTATTTCCTTTAACCCTATTTGTAACAGAAATAACACAGAATACAATATTGTAAGTGATATTTAATCCTCTCTGAACAGGAGGTGCCCGTGAACTACTTTCAAACCACTTCTATTTTTAGCAACAGACGTCAAACAGATATTGACACAAATATGGGTACGGGTTCCCGCGGTCTGTTTATGCTGTATACACTCGGCGCAGACGCCACTAACGTCAGCCGCGCGAGACGTAACATTCGTCTCCCGCGAGGAAAGGTCAGTGGATTTCTCACGACACGCTCTGCTTAGGAGGCGAGTCACCCACCGTACCTCGGAGGGGTCACAGACGATGACATTTAAAGGGCATGGTAATTGAAAGGTTATGGAAGTTTACGAGTTATGGAAATATAAAAGGTTAAAACGTGCCCTGGAGGGCCTCTGAGAATTACACTCCCTGGAAGGGGGGGGGCGGATTTCGCCCCCCCCCCCTATGATCTCGAAAACCACGCAACGTAGCGACAAGCAGAAAACGGCGTTAGATAGCTCAAGACAACAAGCTCTATCGAAATTATATCATAACAGGAATAAGAGCAAAGAGCGGACTTCGAAAAGCGTGTTGTGGAATTTCTTATTACAAACACTAGATTGTTGCAACTTTGGACAACAATTTAAACATTTGCTACAACTTGCTTACCTAAGCACAAATAATCCATTATCTAGAACAACGACGCACAAAACATATGCCGGCAAAAACACCAACAGGAACAGTTTAAAAACAAAAAACGAACGACCACGGTACATAAACGCCCGACTCGCTCCGACCTGCAGTCGTGTCGGTGGCGTCAGCCAGTAAATAGCCAGGCGACCCCTCCTGGCTACTCCTATTTGTAACAGGGGGGGGGGGGCGGATTCTGTCCCCCCGGAGATCTCGAGATCTACCAGTCTGATTTTCAAAAATGAAACGGTGCTTGGTTTCCCTTAACACGATATACATTTCTAAATAATAAAAATATCTAAATTTTGGATAGGAGGGCAACAGGGGGCAAAAACTACAAATTTTAGTGGTATTTTTCATCCAACATAGCTTTCATGTTTATCGACCGATTTTAACACAACTAATAGGACTCGATAGAGATTGAATTGGAAACTGATATATGATGGTGACGTTTAAAAATACAAAAAGCATAGGCGTGTGCAGGTCACTCAATATGGAGGTGAAGTAAATGCGTAATTAAACCATTTTTTTATTTTTTATAAATGAAATGGTATGTGATTGTGACAATATACAAAACAGTTATAAATCATATTTTTGCCATAGGCGGTACCAGGTTAGTGAAAAAGGGAGGTCAAATTGGGGAAAAAATATTAACCGCAGACATGTTGCTACCCAGCACTATAAATATGTTACTGATCGTAGATAGTTCCTTTTTGCATGTTGTACTTCATCATAGCCGTATCCAGGATACAAAATGGGGCGGCGCAAGACCTTTTGATAAGTATATTATCCGCTATTATGATACTAACTAGTCAACAGTGACCATTTCACTTACAACTTCAAGTAACATTGCTTTACCCCCTTTTTACCCTACCTGGACTCGCCTATTATCTTATAATCGTTCGTAGAGTAGCCTGTGGTGCGTGTTTCATCCGAAAACTGCAGTATGTTATGTCATTGTACGCCCATGCCTCTTAGTTTCCTTGCAATAATATGACCCCCTTTCTTCCATTCCTGAGCGCGCCTCTGCAAAAAATGACTTTATTCCCTTTTCTGGTCTCACATGTGCATATATTATTATAAGCCAAACGTATATTACGCCGTTATCGCTGGCATATCGTCATCACCATGCCAGTCACCCCCCTTTTCATGTGCCTGAACACGTCCCTGAAACTCTATATGTAATAAATTATGCAAATAATGGAAGCAAAAGCTATCTTTTACATCTTGATAGCTATAAATGTCCCTTACATCGCTCTATTGGCGTCTCGCCAAACATTGAATACTTCCTGGAACCCCCCCCCCCCCTTTTCAAGCCCCTGAAACCACCTCTGCCAGGCAATTTGTATGATATTTCATTAACATCAACTAATTTGGCCTTGTTGCAATCACCGTAAACCGATGTAACGCTTTCATACTTGAGGCAGTTAGGAAGAAACCGTGAAGATCGCATTTCCGTATTATCGCCAAATGTCACCTCCGAACCCCACCCAAAACTGTGCCCTGGAACCGCCTCTGTTCATGTTAAGAACTCAAAATTTTGACTCCAAATGCGGTATTTAATTCCATGAAAGGTCCCAAAATTTCATGGGCCTGCTTCTAGCCGTTCTGGAGATATCTGCGAAAAATATGAGGGGATGGCGGAATCCGCCCCCACCCCCTGTTACAAATAGGGTTAAATGCTTAGTTTGTCGGTTATTCCCCGCTGAGCGGGAACCGTAGCCGGGGAGCTCCTGGAGGTAGAAGGCAGGGGAGCAGCCAGGCGGGGACAATTGCCTCCCCCCATTCGGATACAGAGGATTTAGATGACCCATGTATTTTTGTCTTCAGCTAATTGACCTTCAAAAAGCTGCAGAGGGGATCTGAAACCTGCAGATAACTTTTGCCACCTCTAATGCAAACCCTGGTGGATGGTGCAAAACTGCAGTGGAGCAGGATGTGCTCGACAAAAAAGGCATTTCGACCTTTTCAGATGTCGACAAAATGACATGTCGGCAAAAAGACATTATCAATTATCGACAATTATCATTCGCCATTTCGCTTTCGACATATTCACATTTCGACACAAATACATGTCCTTCGACAATCTGCATTCGGCAAAAAGACATTCGGCAAAATGACATTCGTCATTGTGGTCGGGCACCAGGAGTTCCACTTTTAGCTATTGTTATTTATTAATTTTGCCAAGTCTCAAACAAGGGTTAAACTCAATTGACGCAGGAAGAAGAAACAAAGACGTGCTCAAGCTCGGTCTCAAGTCATTTGTATTGTTATTTATTAATTTTGCCAAGTCTCAAACAAGGTTAAACTCAATTGACCTACGTAGGAAGAAGGAACAAACACGGGCTCGTCCGGGATTTAAACCCGGGACCTCTCGCACCCAAAGCGAGAATCATACCCCTAGACCAACGAGCCACGAGCATCAAGAATTTAATCTGAATTCCCCCTGTAATGTTACAACCTAGTATGATCAGTTTCCGAAATATTTTATCTAAAATCTGGGTATTAGCTAGTGGTGATATATTACTTGTCACTGGGGTAGGCAATATTTTCCCCTCCGTAGCTGATGACATGTTAACAAGAAGTAAGTGACATGGGATGATATTATTGTTGAACTGTATCGGAAACTTTTCCTTTTCGGTTTTTCCCCAAGCGGCCTTACTTTGCCGTTCTGGATCCGCCAACGCACTTTAGTCGATTGTATCACCGTCGGATCCGGCCAGATGACTTGGTGAAAGCAGGTGACTCACTGCGTGAAAGTAAGTCGGCATTTCTGCCTTAAATGGTAGGAGATGCAGTGGCGCCATAGCTTAGTTGGTAAAGCACCTGTCTATAGTGACAATTTGACAATGACAGTTATTGATAATGTGCCTGTCTATTTGCACAATTTACCAGTGTATTTTAATCGTTAAGAATCGTTAAATCTTTTGATTCAATCAGCATTGATTTGATGCGGGGTCTGATTCAATCAAGATTCATGAATCAAAAGATCTGGTGGTGAATAAATTGTTTTTTATTCAAGGAATTTGGATTGTACGATTCCAATCGATTCAATCAGTGTCGAGTCAATAACCAGGCTGGTTTTGACACAACACGTGTAAATTAACTGTAGGAAAAGTCACAAAGTTTCAAGAAGCTGAGTCCGGTGTGGAAACCGCAAGCGATACGATGAAATGTGTGCGGTTTTTCTTGATCTAAGGCAGTGTTTCTTGTCGTCAATAGCATATTAATTACCCCTTTTGGTGACCAGAATGAATAATTACTCTGTATTCCCGACTGATAAAGCGAAACCGTTGCACTACATTCCACAAGGGAAGTGTCAGACAGATCTTCCTGCAAAGCTTTAACTCTACTGCACAGGTTTGACTCGACCAAATTTGAGTTTAACTCGACTCAATGAGGAAAGCGTGATATGAATGGTATTTTCAAAAGAGGCACCACCGAGATTTGAACTCGGGATCTCCTGTTTACTAGACAGGCGCTTTACCAACTAAGCCATGGCGCCAAATCAATCCCTGCCATTAAAGGAAATAGTTTACCTTGGAAAATGTTTACCCAACACGATTTGATTATATTTTTGCATGCAATGTATTTTTATATTGTCAAAAATGGCCCCATATCACGCTGATTCAGGACAGAAGACCGTAAATTTGTATTGTTTATCAAAACTATATGCATACTCTCTGAGTCAGAGTCTTGACGTCACGCGAATGTAAATTATGGTTCAGCCAATCAGATTCGAAAGTAGTCGCGTAAAGATAGACTCGCGTTGGAGATGTGCCAATTGGCGGCCGGCGATTCGCTTGCTATAGCACCAGCTGCAAGCTGATTGGCTGATAGTATAGCCTCTGCCCGGGCTAGCACCAGTACAACATTCTTTCGCCAGCACCGCATTCCTTCGCCAAAAACTCAAATATATTCGACTGGAGAGTCTTTTCAATCAAGACAACTTGCAGATAGGGGTTTCCCAACACGGGCTACAAAACTGCTACCTCAGTTTAAAACTAATGTTGAAGGTGAACTATTTCCTGTAACCCTATTTGTAACAGGGGGGGGGGGGGGCGGTGGATTCCGCCCCCCCCCCCCGGAGATCTCGAGATCTACCCGTCTGATTTTCAAAAATGAAACGGTGTTTGGTTTCCCTCAAAACGATCCACATTTCTAAAAAATAAAAAAATAAAAATTTGGATAGGGGGGCAACAGGGGGGCAAAAACGACAATTTTTAGTGGTATTTTTGATCCAACATAACTTTCACGTTTATCGACCGATTTTAACACAACTAATAGGAATCGATATAGATTGAATAGGAAATTGATATATTACGGTGACGTTTGAAAGTTCAAAAGTCATAGGCGTGTGCAGGTCGCTCAATATGGGGGTGAAGTAAATGCGTAATAAAACCATTTTTTATGGTTTTTTTTAAATAAATGAAATGGTATGTGATTGTGACATTAGACAAAACAGTTATAAATCATATGTTTTGCCATAGGCGATACCAGGTTAGTGAAAAGGGAGGTCAAATTGGAAAAAATATTAACCGCAGACAAGTTGCTACCCAGCATTATAAATATGATACTGATCGTAGATAGTTCCTTTTTGCATGTTGTACTTCATCATAGTCGTATCCAGGATCAAAACTGGGGCGGCGCAAGACCTTTTATAAGTATATTATCCGCTATTATGATACTAACTAGTCAACAGTGACTATTTCACTTACAACTTCAATTAACATTGCTTACCCCCCTTTTTACCCTACCTGGACTCGCCTATTATCTTATCATCGTTCGTAGAGTAGCCTGTGGTGCGTGTTTCATCCGAAAACTGCAGTATGTTATGTCATTGTACGCCCATGCTTTTAGTTTCCTTGCAATAATATGACCCCCTTTTTTCCATTCCTGAGGCGCCTCTGCAAAAAATGACGTCATTCCCTTTTCTGGCCTCATATGTGCATATATCATTATAAGCTAAACATCTATTGCGCCGTTATCGCTGGCATATCGTCATCACCATGTCAGTCACCCCCCTTTTCATGTGCCTGAACACGCCCCTGAAACTCTATATGTAATAAATTATGCAAATAATGGAAGCAGAAGCTATCTTTTACATATTGATAGCTATAAATGTCCCTTACATCGCTCTATTGGCTTCCCGCCAAGCATTGAATACTTCCTGGAAACCCCTCCCCCCCCCTTTCAAGCCCCTGAAACCGCCTCTGCCATGCAATTTTTATGATATTTCAATAACATCAACTAATTTGCACTTGTTACAATCACCGTTATCTGATGTAACTCCTTCATACTTAAGGAAGTTAGGAAGAAACCGTGAAGATCGCATTTCCGTATTATCGCCAAATGTCGCCTCCGAACCCACACAAAACTGTGCCCTGGAACCGCCTCTGTTCAGGTTAAGAACTCAAAATTTTAACTCCAATTGCGGTATTCAATTCTATGAAAAGTCCCAAAATTTCATGGGCCTGCTCCCAGCCGTTCTCGAGATATCTGCGAAAAACATGAGGGGGGGGGGCGGAATCCGCCCCCCCCCCCCGGTTACAAATAGGGTTAAAGGAAATAGTTCACCTTGAACATGGGTTTTGAACTGAAATAGCAGTTGTGTAGCCCGTGTTGAGAAATCCTTATCTGGAACTTTTCGTGGCTGAAAAGACTCTCCAGCCGAAGATATTTGACTTTTTGGCGAAGGAATACGGCGCATATATGATGTACCGTACCGTCTGAAAGTGCCAGCACTGCCATGGAGCATGCGCAGACCAATAACGCACACCATAAAATCAATAATTTACAACCTTCTGTCCTGAATTGGCGCGATGTAGGACCATTTTTTTAAAGAAAAAAAGAAACTATTAAAAAATATAATAAAATCGTGTTTTGAAAAAAATCCGAAGGTGAACTATTTCCTTTAAGGCAGAAATGCCAACTTATTATCGCTTAAGATCGCTTAGGGGAAAAACCGAAAAGGAAAAGTTTCCGATACAGTTCAACAATAATATTAAGTAGTGACATAAGTATTTGTGCAGGTCTAGGACCAGTGATCACAATATGGTTAAATTCAATATCTCATCAGAAATGAGGCCCAAAGATAACCTTATTATGGTTCCAAACTTCAGCCGGGCTGATTTCGATGGTATTAGAAATGACCTCGCACAGATAAAATGGAACGTTGAGTTGGCAGGTTTAGATGCATGTGAGGCCTGGAATGTTTTCAAAGCTAGATTAAGCCAAATTCAAAATCGGCATATACCCCTCAGGCACAAACGTAACAGAACCAAGGGCAATCCAGTTTGGCTTACCCCAGAAGTAAGGAGTGCTATACAAGCTAAAAGAAGTGCATTTGGCATTTTGAAGGGATCTTCACTAGATATAAATCAGAAGGCCTACCAGAATGCAAGAAATTCAGTTAAGAAAAAGGTTAGAGCAGCTAAAAGGGCAAAGGAACTTGATTTAGCTAGACATTGTAATGGAGATAGTAAGAAGTTCTTCAGTTTTTATAAGTTAAGTACAGTTTCCAAAAATATAGGTCCATTTAAGGTCGATGATGTGTTAGTTAGCAAGGACAGTGAAATGGTTGAAGTGCTTAATGATCAGTTTCAATCTGTCTTTACTATCGAGGACCAGAGTAGTATTGCAGCACTTCAGCCTGAGCTAGAGACAGAGGAGACTATAGGAGAGCTAGGTGGCATAAGTAGTGAACTTGTTCTAGAATATCTAAAGAAAGTAAGGCCTAACAAGGCAGAAGGACCTGATGAAATCCATGCTAGACTTTTAAGAGAATCTGAAATGGAGTTGTCGGTTCCATTAGCCATAATATTTTCTAAATCACTTGCAGATAGTAAAATTCCACTTGATTGGAAAAGAGCAAATGTTGTTCCTATTCATAAAAAGGGAGATAGAAGTAAAGAGGAAAACTATAGGCCAGTTAGTCTGACCTCATTAGTCTGCAAGGTGCTTGAATCAATCATCAAAGATAAGATTGTTGAATTCTTGGAGCAAAATGAACTCATCAAGGATACACAGCATGGCTTTAGGAAGGGCCGTTCTTGTTTAACTAATCTTCTGGAGTTTATGGATGTTGCAACAGATAGCTTTGATCAGGGTAGACGGTAGATCAGGGAAGAAAAGCTAGATGTAGCTTTTCTTGATTTCAGTAAAGCATTTGACAAAGTCCCCCATACAAGACTGGGGTTGCAACTTAAAATTCATGGGATCAGGGGCAAGATTCTGGATTGGATAGAAACGTGGCTTTCAGGACGCCAGCAAAGGGTTATATTGAATGGGTGCCAATCACAATGGAAGGAGGTTCTCAGTGGGGTTCCACAGGGCTCAGTCCTGGGCCCATTGCTTTTTATAATATTTGTGAATGCAATTGAGAACAGTATAGACAGCAAAGTCTTGAAATTTGCAGACGATCTAAAAGTTGTCAGGATTATTAGAGGAAAACATGATCAGGATGTTTTTCAATCAGATCTGGACAAGCTAGTTGAGTGGTCTGAAGCATGACAGATGAAATTCAATTTTAGTAAATGTAAGATTATGCACGCTGGACGGGTTAGCAGTAAACATAGGTATGAAATGGGTGGGCAGAAAATGGAGCAGATTGAAAAGGAAAGAGATTTAGGTGTCGTGGTAAACAATAGACTATCAGCGTCAGACCAGGTTGTAGAAGCTAGGAAAAAGGCACTTAGAATGCTAGGGGCCATTAACAGAAATGTTTCCTACAAGAGTGAAAAGGTAATAACAAAACTGTATTGTGCATACGTTAGATCACATTTGGAGGATTGTGTACAAGCCTGGTCTCCAACATATGAGAAAGATTGCTGGTTGTTAGAAAGAGTTCAAAAAAGGGCAACAAAAATGGTTAATTGTCTTGGTAGTTTACCTTATGAAGATAGATTAAAGAAATTGGGTATGTTTTCACTTAGATATAGAAGGCTAAGAGGAGATCTAATTGAAGTCTTCAAATTTGTAAATAGTCAGCATTCTGAATATTTAAAGGGTATGTTTGAGTTCAATAGGGAAAATCGAGGTAGAGGTCATCAGCATAAACTCATTATGAAACAAAGTAGGACTAGGCTACGACAGTCATTTTTCAGTAGAAGGGTTGTAGGACATTGGAATATGCTACCAGGGGATGTCGCTGATGCAGTGACACTTGCTTCCTTCAACATTAGATTAGATAAATACTTTACAGAGAAGGGATTAGTTCATAAATACTCGTGGGATTAGCCTTCTTTTATACAGGTAGAGTAAGGTGATTTGAAGGGGCGAGACTGGTGGAGGGGGGGGGGGGTGAGGTGGGGTGCAACCTCGGATGGGCCGAAGAGGCTCTTTGTTGCACTTTTATTTTATGTCTTTATGTCTTATGTCTAAGACACCATGATCTTACCCCAACTGTACTTTCCTACTTGAGCAAAAGTATAAACTCTTTATTTATAACTATATCTTTTCTGGTTTTCAAAAAAGGAAGGGAATTTGACTGTAAGCCCAGTGCACTTAATAGTTTTGAAATCCATTAAAAACTTAAGAAGTTATTAAAGTTTCCGTTTGAAAATAAACCTACGGGATTAAATTTGACACACCTCGAGTTAACCAATTGGACCAAATCTGACCCCCGAAAAAAGATTCTTCGATAACTCCCAATCTAACAACATTTGTTAAATTCGGAGAACAGATTCCGATCGCTCTCGTCGAGTAGAACACGAATCCGTTGACGTTTTAAATCAAACCTAGCTTTTAAAAAAGTTATACACATTTTACGTTTTGATGTTTTTTTATTTTTGTATTTTAGTGTCCTTGTTCTGCTCGCAATTTGCTTATTATTGATCGAATATTTAAACAAAGCATATATTTGTGTTAAGCATTAATGGGGCTTTGTATATAAGGTGCGGAAATCCTTCACAATTTTTTTTTTTAGCTTTTGGGCTACTTAGAAAAACATGTTTTTTGCAAACGTTTTTGGAACGTAACTTTTTGTTTTGAAACTTTTTTATAATCAAAGAGCAAATAAAGGTGCAGTGTAACGAAGCACATCTTTTGGCAATTCTGAATTTTAATCAAAACCATATTTTTGAAGTTAAAAATGTGAAAAATTGTAAAAAATGATGTTTTTAAATTTTAGGTTTTGAATATGCATTTTTTTTAGAAAAATGTGTTCAAGGATAAGAAATACCGTCTTACGCCAAATGTTAACAAACAAATAAATCAAAAATCAGTATAGAGGTTTTGAAGATATGGGGTACTTAATTATCAAATTGATGAATATTTTGAATTTTCACCCCAAAAAAAGTTAAGCATTTTTTTCAAAATTAAAAATATGATTAAAATGTAAAACACTATGAGCATGATGAATTTCTTTTCGTACTCTAAATATGTTGTTTTATTTTTTAAGTTATCCATCACCAAAAATATATATCAATAACTTTTTTCGGAAAAGTTTTTTTGAGTTCCGACAGATGGATGTTGTAGAACTAGGCGAGCGAAACAAGAATCTATGTTTTTACTTGCCTCTTCCGGTCTTACTTTTTGAGTTACTGAGTTTCGCGTTTTGATAAATTTTTCGGCCAATTTCATGATTTTCTTCAACGTTTATACTCATATTTTGTTCAATATTCGAAGAATCTTAAAAACAAAATTATATTTGGAACCAACATGAATGGGGCATCATTTTACAAGTAACGAGACCCTTTAATATTGCTTTTTCGAAGAAAAAAAAATCGAGATTTTTCGAATGTCAATTTTATCTGTTTTTTGGCAATAACTTGAGAAATATTAAGTATTTAAAGAAATGTTAAACATAATCTTTTTTTTTGTCATGATATAACGGATGTGAATATGTATTTTTTTAATACTCGCTTTTGAAAGAAATCTGATTTTCGTAAAAAGAGATACCTTTTTTTGAAAA
Source organism: Chirona hameri (assembly GCA_036785665.1). Taxonomy (NCBI): domain Eukaryota; kingdom Metazoa; phylum Arthropoda; class Thecostraca; order Balanomorpha; family Balanidae; genus Chirona; species Chirona hameri. The sequence goes on along the minus strand of JAXIVJ010002129.1, from coordinate 32,246 downwards.
TTTGAAAAATTTATTTTGAAAAAGTAGCTTGGTTTTCTATATTGCTAGGCGTAATCAAAGGTAATTTTGTACCTTTGACAAGTCATCGGAACAATGTTATGGTAGACGGAAATGCCTATAACATAAAAAAAAATATATATAGAACCAAACCGATTTCGGTTTTGGATAGCCAATAGTTGGGCCTACGTTATATGATGCACTTAATTTTTAAATTGCTTAACTTTAAGTACAATTACAAATTAAGTTTGAATGCTTTTCACTTAAAAAATAAAATGTATAGACCCAAACGGTTACAAGTATTAGATGAATGTGAAAAAGGACTATCAAATAAAAAAAACAAATTATTCTAAAAAGACTTAACTTTAAGCATATTTTTTAAAAAAGTGAGAACAGCTTAATGGTAGATGGCAATACCTATAACTTAAAAACAGAATGAAATAAAACCAAACCGGTTTTAGTTTTTGATAGCCAATAGTTGAGACTACGATATATCATGTACTTAATTTTTGTATTGCCTAACTTAAAGTACAATAACAAATTAGGTTTGAATGCTTGTCACTTAAAAAATAAAATGTATAGAGCCAAACAGTTACCAGTTTTAGATGAACAAGATCCAGGACTTGCAAAGGAATAATTAAATTTTAAACAAAATTACTTAACTTTAAGCAAAAAATTTAAGAAAATTTTGTATTTAAATTTTTTTAGGTGAAATTTTTGTCTGAGCGAAAAGTTTATTGAAGTTAATTGATAGCCCATTCAATTTCCTATGAAGTACTTTTTTTTTCTTCAAAAAATTTGTTAACAAAATTTGTTTCAATTTTTTAGTAAAACGTTAAGTGCTGCCACCTGGTTTTAAAAATTAAATATTTATTTTTAAACAGTTAGGGTGAACAAGAATAAAGACATCATTTTACAAAAAAAGTAGACCCTTAAATCGTTTTTTTCGACCTTTTATCACTTGATATACTTTTTTCCCCATTTTTTTCCAGTTTTTTAACAATGACGTCAGAAGTATTAAGTATTTTCAGAAATTGTTGCCTTTTTCATATTGGTTTGTACTTAAGTATTATGGAAATGTATAAAATTAATCCTCTTTTCTGGAAAGAAATCGTTTTTCGCTAAAAAGTGTTACTTCTTTTTCGACTTTTTTTATTTTTGTTATTTTTAAATGGCTTCGTTTTCTATATGCTTAAGTGTTAACGAAGGCAATTTTGATATAATAAATAAGGAAAAAAAACATTTCTTCTTCTTCTTCATTTTTTTTCTTCAAAGTCCTGCAAATAATGCAATGGTAGACGGGAATGCCTATAACGTAAACACCAAAACGAATAAAACCAAACCGATTTCAGTTTTGAATAGGCAATTGATTAAACTACTCTAAATGATGAACTTAAATTTTTAATTGCTTAACTTAAAGTTCAAATTCAAAATTTTCGATTTTTTGGATTTTCGATTTTCACTCAAAAAACTAAAATTTATAGAACCAAACTGTTACCAGTTTTAGGTGAATGAGATTTCAGACTGTTGGAAAAAGAAACAAATATTTTTGAAACTAACTTATATTATCCTTAATGAATTTTTTTGAATTCCTTAATATTTAGGACACCTCTAGGGTCGTTTCTATTTGTCAAACCTAGGTTATTTTTTGAGAGCGATGTGTACTCGTGCTTAGAATTGCAAATAGGCAGTTCAAATGTTTTTTATAACTTTTTTGTATGACGTTATAGTAACCCAAACTTAAACACGTTTTGTGTCCTTTATTAAAGTCTAATCTAGGTTAATTTAAGATGGTAAGTCGTACATTCGGTTAGGTAGGTAATGCTGCTGTTTTTTCATGTTTTATCAACAAATAACGAAAATACATTTTTTTTTTAAATTCATTTAAAAAAAAAAATATATAGATCAACCCTAGGTTAGTTTTGGACAACAAGAATACCTAACAAGAAGTTAACTACATGTGCTAGTTATATTCAAGATAATTTATATAGTTCCGCTATAAATAATGATTACATCACTAAGGGTAGATTTGGTCCATTAGGTTTACGAAAACTTGTAAACCAAATGGACCAAATCTACCCCAAAAGTCAGTTTTTCCTCAACTTTGACAACATTTTTTTCAACTTTATAGCTAGGTTTGACTACTTTAAACCTAGGGTTGACTAAGATACATCTTTTATTTATAACATGCCCAGAGGCGAAAGTCACGTAGCATGTATAGGTAAGGAATTACAGGTCTTTGAAAGAGGTATTGCGGGTCAGATTTGGTCCATTTGGTTTACGATGGACACCAAATTTGACGGGTCCATGTCAAATTTGGTCCATTTGGTTAACCAACTTCAGTAATAATGACATCACTTTTTGGCATCGCTGACATCGCTGACTTTCAAAAGCCAAATTTTGGTATATAACTTCCGCAGCCTAATACAATTTAATATTGATGGCGCTTCACAGTAAAAACATATATGCATGACAAGGCGCAAAATACAGAAAGGGCTGTAAAGTAACATAACAAACTAATAACTCTTTTACGTGTTGGCCTCTGATTGGTCATAATCGTGTGACGTCACATGTGAATTGTGCTGATTCAACCGTATGATGAACGCCATTACGCAAGCGGGTACTTTTTCGGAGATTCACATTCGTGATTAGTGGAAGTAGTGGTAAAAATGGACGGGGAAAATGAGATATTACTATTATTTCGTTTCGAAAGGTAAAAATCAACAATAACTTCGCCAAATGCAGTATTCATCGGTATTCCGATGTCAAACTAGAAACGAAAGCTGCGATGTGCTACAGCTCGCAGGAGTCAGAAGTGGCCATAGTGTCGTATCCACGCTGAAGTGGCGTATCTAAAGTCTAAACGGCTAAATGCAGAATTTCCACCATGCTGCTCGACCCCTGCAAACAGATCGCAGAAAGACTGTACCGCAACACATCTCTGTCGAACGGTACAGCCTACATCCAAGTAATCAAGCGATAGCTTGGAACAGGTTATTCTAATAGCTATAACTCTTGGCCATACATACTTTCTAGTAAAACGTTCGCATACAGGCACCGAACTGCTCTGCTGAAAAGGTATAGGCACTCCTATGCAGTAGGTTGCCACCCTGCTCTGTGTTGTTTTCGGCTAAGCGCGTGGTAGCGCTGTCTGTCGTCTGATTTTTGTATAGATGTCGCTACTTGTCGTGTGCGTGACTTTCCTCGGATGCAATATATCACCAATCATTAAAGTGAATAGGTCACCTTGAAAGTTTTCTCGAAATTTGGCTATACGCGGTATTTCGAGCCGAAAAAAATGAATATGGCATTTGTTTGGACGATATATGGATATCCGTCGAAAAATGGGAATGTTACTCTTTTCTCCTTCATGGCTATTAACCCGCGCGGCGCTGGGGTCTCCATCCGAACGCGCCGCGCTGGGGGTAAATTTTACCCCCCTCTTATCTCCCGAACCAATAATCGCAGCGAGACGCGCAAGGCGGCGATCGGAAGCTCTCGATGGGAAGATTCTAAGTAATTCTTAAAATTTTATTTAAAAGGTCACATATCAGGTCAGGGTCAGGTCAAAGGTCAAAACCACCTGTTTTCGAGATTATTGGCTGCAGAGACCGGACTATCAACAGCAGCGCGCCGAAACTCTGCCAAAACACTTCTAAATATAAGGAGAGGGTAATGCTTGAGTATGAATATCATACTAAGTACAGGTCAAGGTCAAAGTCAGGTCACAAAAGGTCACACTGTGAAAAAGTAATATGAAACCCATGTGACACATGTCTCATGGGTTATTTCAGACGTAGAATCCAAAAATAATAGTTATTTTGACATTTGACCTCAAGGTCAGGTCAAGATCAGGCAAAAAAGGTCAAATTTTGAAATCCAAAATTTGCAATAACCGACACATGTTTACGGTTCAGTTTTGCCACAGCAATCCAATGGTGCAATTTGTTTTTGTGTACGATGTCTAGAAATGTCAAAATTTGCGATTTTTTTTTAAAATGCGTCCATCACATTGAACACTTATTAGTGTCATTTGGGGGTCAAAAATATAGATATTTGTTTGAAATTTGGAATAGTCACTCATTAGAGATGGTTATCTGACATATCTTCCGGTTTTTTGAAAATTCTTACAATTTTGGATTTTGTAAACTTTGAAAAAAATAAAAACGATTTTTTTGCATTTTGGGGATCAGAAAATCAAAATTGTGCAAATCCGAGATAACCATCTTGTAGAGAATGTCATTTCCTTCCTTTTGACGTGCTTTGTTTGCAATTTGCTTCAATACTCGCTGTTCTATCATCGATCAAAGTTTCGTCCATTTTGGACCAAAAAAGGCGTTACATGACGTCACTAAAACGCTATTTTCGCAAAAACTTCTCGACCGATGTTCTCCAAAATTTATCTGAAGACGTCAAATCGATGCCAGATAAGGTACTGAAAGTTACGCGTCGATATCTAGTGTAGTTTTGAATCTATAGCGAAAACCCGGGAGGGGGGGTAAAATTTACCCCCCAGCGCCGCGCGGGTTAAAAACTTTGACAATTATGACGTCATGCATATGGTAGCTTTGATATGTAAACTATTGCACACAATAACGACGGACTTTAGGCATATATACGCAGTCTGCTTGTAACGTAAACAAACGTTGTAAGGACCCGAAACAAGCTTCGGGAAAATGGAACTTCTTCTAAAAGGGACCCACTAGTCCTGTGTCGAAATTACTTAAGTAGAGCGTTGATGGGTGTGAAAAACAAGGTTCCAGTCACTAGTCGTGCACAGCGGTTCTGTATGGTCTGGAGTCGTATTGAGTCAGAGGCAGTCAGGTTACCGTCGTAGATTATGTTGCAATAGTCAAAGTGTGGTCTTATGTATATTAAATATATTTCTTTAAGTACTGATCTTGGTAGAAACCTTGCAACAGGATAAATAGGTCCTAAGAGATAATTTATGGTTCGTATCAAGGAATTGATATGTTCGTGAAAATGCAGGTCAGTGGAAAGATGTAGTCCTAGATGCTTGTGGCAAGTCACGGGAAGTAGGGGTTGTCCATCGAAAGAGAGGTCAAAGTATTGGTCATTACGCCTGTTTGTGAATGTTTGATGTACTGTGTTTTCCGCGTTAAATGTAATAGCCCAGTCGGTGCCGTACTGTCGTATCATATCCAAGTCGTTTTGCAGTGAGAGTCTGTGGTGTTGGCTGTCTTGTGGGTGGGATAAATATAGGGATGTGTCGTCAGCGTAGAGAAGTGCATCATTTTCAGTAATTTTTGATTAGTCATTAAGGTACATGAGGGCGAGCAAAGGTCCAAGGACCGAGCCTTGAGGGCAGCCAGCTATATTTTTTTTAGATCCAGAAATGGCACTTCCTACACGAACAACCTGACTGAGATCTTTTAAATAAGACTTTAACCATGCCAATAGGGAGCCAGATATGTTGTATTGAATTTCACATTTTGCAATCAATGCTTCGTGCTAAATTTTATCAAAATATTTCGAAATGTCAAGGAAAATTGCGGTAAAATTTGTGTTTTCATTTAGCGCAGAGTACAGTTGATGAGTAAGATAAAGGAGCTGGATATGTACACTATGTTGGGGACGATAGCCACTTTGTTTCTCAGTCAATAAATTGTTTTCAGATAGATGCCCATATATTTTGTTAAAGACTAATTTTTCAAGTATCTTAGATAAATTAGGAAGAAGACTTATTGGCCTGTAATTGGTTGGATCTGAGGTGGAACCTTTTTGTTTGAAAATTGGGGTTACACAAGCTATTTTCCAAGATAGGGGAAATTTACCTGATTGAAGTGATGTATTAAAGAGTTTGCATAAGGGGTTAGCAATTAACAACGCACACATTTTAAGTAATTTATTTGGAACTTTATCAGGGCCTGATGATTTATTAGCGTCCAAGGAATTCAAAATTTTGAGAACCTCTTGCTCGGTTACTTGGACCTCCGCCAAATGTGGAAAAGGTGTAGGAGGATAAAGTTGGGGTAGGTCTTTGTCATGTGTGTTCAGTCGCGTTTGGTTAGCAAAATGTTCATTTAGAATAGTCGCTTTGTCATATTCGTCTGTGATTGGTGTTCCGTCTTGGCTGATTAGAGGTGGTATGGCATGCTTTCCTTTCTTCCAAATAAGTCCTTTAAGTATGTTGTGATATGTTCGCGGATCTCGTTTATGCTCAAAAAGTCTTGTAACTTCTGATTGTATATGTAAGGTCTTTAGTCGCTGGTTTGTCTCGGTTGTCAGATTTCTTTGTCTTCTCCATCGTTCCCAGTCCTGGGTAGTATCACGTTTTTTTAGCAATTTTAAAAAGTCTGTCACGTCGTCGGGTTTGGCATTTTAGCTCCAGGCTGAACCATGGTTTATTAGTTGGATTTCTAGTGAAAACTTGCAATGGAATCGTGGCCTTGGCTGCAGTAAGTGAGGCGTCAGTCAAGTTTTCTGTCGCTTTGTCCACATCACAGTCAAGAAGTGTGTCCCAGTCAGTGTCCATCAACAGTCTGGTGAGCTTGTCAGTGTCTGTTTGTCTGTAATCCCAACACTGTGTTGTTTGTTTGGAAATGGAGGGGGTTCAATTTTAAGGGAAACAAATATTGGTATATGATCGATTCTCGAGAAGGAAGGAAGAACCCCACTATTCTCTACCATTGCTAAATTTGAAACTAGGGCAAGGTCCCTTAGATTGGCAACCTCATTATATTCTGCATAGCGTGTAGGCTGATGTATAAGCTGTTCTAAATTGGAAGACAATATCTCATCATGGAGAGCAATCTCATAAGGTGTAAGTGGGCTATGCTTTAAAAACTTGGAATCCAAAAATGTGTTGCCTGCATTAAAATATCCCAGAATTATAATATTATCTGGAACATAGACTTGTGCTGCCAAAATGCTTTCTGACAGCTTGGCTGTAACTAAAGAATTCTGCTCTGATGATAGGTTTGGAGGAACATATACTGAACAAATCAAAAGTGTATTGAGTTTCACTTTAACAAGGCACCATACCCATTCTACTCCTGGTGTTTCAAGATTTGGAAGTCGTTTCACTGCTAGGTTATTGCGGATGTGAATGGCAACACCCCCTCCATTCCTGTTCCTGTGTTTTGTCAATGGGCTGTGATAGTCGTCAAGGGTGAAAAGAGAAGGATGGATTGTCTCGTCAAGTTTGGTCTCAGTCAAACATAAAATGTCAATGTCATTAAGAAAGGCAAAGTGGGACAGCTCGTCAAGTCGGCAGCGAGACGTAATTGAATTGATATTTACATGTGAGATGGTGATGTTCCTGCTGTTGTGGCCTCTGGAGTGTGCTGAACTTGAAGAAGAGTGTGGTGAAGTTGTAGCTGACCCAGCTGAAGCCACCCTGTCCCTAAAACCCGAGGAAGAAGAAATAGTGCTCAGCAGGTGGCGGCGGTGCAGCAGCGAGTGTGGAAATTAAGACAATATTAACTTAGCAAAAAATAATAGTTACACGAAATCAACAAATATGACACAAAAACATTGCTGATGAAAGTAAAGGAACAACAAAATGCAAGCAAAGAAAATTATATGAATCTGCAAACATGTCACCAAAACTAGCTGATTAACATTAAATAATAAGCACAAATGAGGTGTAAGCAAAACATGGCACTCGGATACATAGCATAATTACAAGTGATGAAGCATCATAAGTTTGAAACACAGGTGAGCAGTGAAGCACAAAACACACAAAAAACAATACAAAGCACGAGCAGAAAGAAAGGGAAGGCCAAACTTGAACAAAGGTATTTCAAAGACTGTTCTATTTTATTGGTCTAGGGGTATGATTCGCGCTTCGGGTGCGCGAGGTCCCGGGTTCAAATCCCGGACGAGCCCGTCTGTGTTTTGCTTGCTTCTTCCTGCGTCAGTTGAGTTTAACCCTATTTGTAACAGGCTCCTGGCTACCCCTATTTGCAACAGGGGGGGGGGGGTCGGATTCCGCTCCCCGCGGAGATCTCGAGATCTACCCGTGCGATTAAAAAAAAAAATCAAATTTGCTTGCTATTCCCCTCACTACGATCTACATTTATAAAAAACTTATATTTTTGATAGGGGGGCAACAGGGGGGCAAAAACTACAAATTTTAGAGGTATATTTGATCCAACACAGCTGTCATGTTTATATACTGATTTTAAGGCAAACAATGGGAATCGATAGATAATTAATTGGAAATTTATATGTGGTGGAGACTTTTGAAAATTCAAAAATCATAGGCATGTGCAGGTCACTCATTTTGGGGTGAAGTAAATGCGTAATAAAACCATTTTTGATGTGTTTTTTAATAAAAGAAATGGTGTGTTATTGTGGCATTAGACAAAACAGTTATTAAACATTTTTTATTGCTATAGCCAGTACCAGGTCAGTGAAAAAGGGAGGTCAAATAGGAAACAATAGTAACCGCAGGCAAGTTGCTACCAGCAATAAAAATAAGTAACTGATCGTAGATAGTTCCTTTCTGCATGTTGTATTCATCATAGGCGTATCCAGGATCCAAAATGTGGAGGTTTTAAGACCTTTTGATAGGTATAGTTTCCGCTATTATGGTACTAACTTGTCAACAGTGACTATTTCAACTACAACTTCAATTCGCATTGCTTACCCCCCTTTTTACCCTACCTGGACTCGCCTATTATCTTATAATCGTTCTTAGAGTACCCTGTAGTGCATGTTTCATCCGAAAACTGCAGTATGTTATGTCATTGTAGGTCCATGCATCTTAGTTTCCTTGCAATAATATGACCCCCTTTCTTCCATTCCTGAGCGCGTCTCTGCAAAATAAAAACGACTTAATTTCCTCTCCTGGCCTCATATGTGCATATATCATTATAAGGTAACCGTCTATTGCGCCGTAATCGCTAGCATATCGTCATCACTGTGTCAGTCACCCCCATTTCATGTGCCTGAACATGCCCCTGCAACATTATATGTAATCAATTATGCAAATAATGGAAGTAGAAGCTATCCTTTACATCTTGATAGCTATAAATTCCCCGTTCATCGCTCTATTGGCTTCCCGCCAAGCATTGAATACTTCCTGGAATCCCCCCCCCCCCTCGCCCTTTAGAAGCCCCTGAAACCGCCTCTGCCATGCACATTTTATGATATTTCATTAACATCAACTAATTTTCACTTGTTGCAATCACCGTAAACTGACGTAACTCCTTCATACTTGAGGCAGTTAGGAAGAAAACGTGAAGATCGCATTTCAGTATTATCTCCAAATGTCGCCCCAGAACCTTCCCAAAAACGTGCCCTGGAACCGCCTCTGTTCAGATTTAAGAACGCAAAATTTTGACTCCATATGCCGAATTCAATTCTAGGAAAAGTCCCAAAATTGCATGGGTCTGGCCCTAGCTGTTCGGGAGATATCTGCGAGAAAAAACATGAGGGGGGGGGGGGACGGAATACGCCCCCCTGTTACAAATAGGGTTTTAACCTTTCTTTGAGACGTCATTGGACCGACCACCATCATGGCTCGTTGGATAGGGGTATGATTCGCGCTTCGGGTGCGCGAGGTCCCGGGTTCAAATCCCGGACGAGCCCGTCTGTGTTTTGCTTTCTTCTTCCTGCGTCAATTGAGTTTCACCCTTGTTTGAGAGGTCATTGGACCACCCACCATCATGGCTCGTAGGTCTAGGGGTATGATTCGCGCTTCGGGTGCGCGAGGTCCCGGGTTCAAATCCCGGACGAGCCCATCTGTGTTTTGCTTTCTTCTTCCTGTGTCAATTGAGTTTAACCCTTGTTTGAGATGTCATTGTACCATCCTCCAGCATGGCTCGTTGGTCTAGGGGTATGATTCGTGCATTGAACCATTGTTTGAGACTTGGCGTAATTATGAAATAACAATACAAATTACTTTGGTCTCAAAATTCGAAAAATAGTCGAAAAAAGTTTCACTATATTTCGGCACAAATCAGATGCCAAGGCAATTTCCCTGAGCAAAAAAACAAAACACAAAATATCACGAACGTGCTACATATTTTACAAGCACTTTGAAGTTGATAATCATGTTATCTGTTCACATATCATAAACCAGCCTTTCTGAGCGATGATCGAGCGGGCGCGTTCTGGTAAAGCTAAAACAGGTTTGAAATATGAAATGGTACGGGAGCACACGTAGTAATAACACATTGTCCTTTTAGGCCTTTTAGTCCTCCATAAAAATTGTCAGACCTCCATAAATGCCAGGATAAAGATTAAGTTTTATTAAATTGCTCATGATCTCCTTTCTCGAATCTGCCAAAGTGAGTGCGTCCTCAGCGCTGCATGCTTCAGCGAATACAAAATTAATGCTCAGATTAATCAAGACATTTTTGATCAAGAATGTTTTTGGTTCATTTCGACGTTTGCGTGTGCCTCGCGCTGTGGTACCATACCTATCAGAACGCACTATTCAGCAATCAAAATTGATTTGATGGTCCTATCCAATGGTGAAAACCCGATCTCATTCGGAGCAGTGGTTGCAAAGGTATTAGCTTCCGAAAATCGTCTGTATAGCCGGGTCGGGCCGGGTCGAGCCGGTTCGGGCCGGTTCGGGCCGTGTCAAATGTAAATTTGTCTAGCAAGTTGACGAGAAACCTCACGTGCGCTTTGCGCCCGCTCGATAAAGACACACAACGTGGCAAGTAATGAACAAAACATAATCACAGGCACTGGATAATATGAACCAAAACATTAAATCTGCTGATATCTCTGTCGGATGCAAAGTCGCTCGCATGTCAAGCAAACTTAATAATACTATCCATGAATACAGTATACAATACATTTTGATCCTAAGTAAATTTAAATACACCGGTGCGGATTCAGGATAAACTACACTTGGAGGTCCTATTATATTTATGCACAGTCTGGAGCAGCAAATCAGCACATATCTCAGCCCAGACATTTTCATGCGGTATATCGACGATTATTTCGGAGTGCGGATACAGGGAGAGGGCCAGTTCACTCAGTTTCAGCATCATATCAATTCGATTCACACATCCATCAAAGGCACTACATCACGGGAGGATGACAACGGCTCCATTCCTTTTCTGGACAACTTGCTAACTCGGGACCAGAGTTTGCCACGGGCCGTGCTAGCCATATGGGCCATGGGCCGGGTCTGGGCCGGGCCTGGGCGAGCCTCAACTTTAAGGAAATCACCGGGCTCTGGTCGGGCCTGGGCTGAGAATGTGGAAGTAATGCGCGCAAGCTCAGGTCAGAGCTTAACAATATTGTAACCAGCAGTTCACTTCCACAGCAACACACTGTTGCTGTGGCTGTGTTTTTTTTTTGTTAGCATAGTTGGCTAATTGTTTCACATTCGTATAGTATAGAAGTAAATATGCTAGGATAACGACTGCAAATTTTATTAAAATAATGATATGCTTAATCTGAACGGGCAGGACCGGTCCTGGACCTCAATATTATGAATTTTACCGGGCCTGGTCCGGGCCTGGGCTTGGTGTTCAGGGGCCTGGGCCGGACCGGGCTGGGGGTTGGCAGGCCAGTGGAGAACACTCCCCGGGACACTGACAATATCTACATCACAGAACTATACGTAAACGACACTCACTCTGGGATGTCACTACATAACCAGTCAGCCAACCCTCGCATCACCAAGGAAAACACTAATTCTGTGTGCCTTGTCCGCGGCTTTTCCTGGACGTTTCATGCGGGATCTGCGTGATGTGCCAGTGTGGCTCACCCAATGAATTTACTATCAGGTGAACTTGCTCTGGCCCCGCGTTTCATGCAAATCCCGCAAACACGCAGAACACGCGGGAACACAAGAATCCGCCAAAAGTTAGTCATCCGTCGATTTGGCTAAATTCGATCCAGGGGTGGCGATTTCACACATCTGCAGAATCCCTTGCCCCAATACAAATTCATAATAACTCGCAATTTTTGACAAGCTATATATATAGCAAATATAACCCATCTGATTTACATGAAACACACACTGAAAGGAAAGCCAATTAAAATACTCTAACTTAGATTTATAACCTTTTGCTCCTAAGTCACTCTTGTTTTGACAGCAAAGGGGCAAAGATCTTACTGACTTCGCTAATGGTAAAAGGTCATACATAAACCGCGCTACAAATGTTGATGCGCCAAAATCTTGGGGACATATGACGTCACACCGCCTCTTATTAGTCACACCATTCAAACAATTGAGCCTATGGTGGCTGAAGGTCCATCTTAGATATCCGAATTGTATGTACCGATAACCTTATGAAATCCTGTAAGTTTGAAACCGATCGGTCAAAATCTTTGATGACTGTGGTACGACCGCAATTTTTTTTTGGAGGAGGTGGGTCACGTGACTTGGCCTGGTGACCTGACCTGTGATGACCCGAGGTCAATAATTGCACATAATGTGGGTAATAGATGCCGAACTGCTGTGCAAAAACAGCGGCATTGCGTGCCGCCGTTTTTCTGCTATCCCAGAAAAACCTTAGGGGGCGTCTAAACGCCCCCCCCCCCCTCCTCGGCATGACGCGGGTTAAATATCTTTCGGATGTATGTTTCCTGAATTTATTTTTCGGCGGTTCGCTTGCTCCTAGTTCTCTAGACAAAAAGAATGTATAAGGACACCCATATATGACCAACTGATATTTGGTGACAGACATTGGTGTCCTCAATATTGACCTGACGAGGATCACGTTCGGTATCTGGAAAATGAAAAATCATCCCTGATAATTTTCCGTCGCGGGCGAGAATCATAGAAAATGTCCGGAGCAGGGTCGCTTGGATATTTTATCTTCGTCGTAGTCAGCTGACTGCCCCAGTGGGTGCACCGGCGTCCATTTGCTGTCTTAGCTTGAGTTTTTGCCTGAGTTGAGTTAAATACGTGTTTTACAGTGCACGCAAAAAACCGATGGATAATATCCTTGCTGATACCGAACGCTCTGCGGAGCGATCATTTCCTGAAAAATTATCCCCGACAGAGTAGATGCCTCACGCGCGAAGGGAAAATTATCGGCGGACGGTGATCATTATCCATTGGACAATATCCAAATATTTTTTTTTCCGATACCGAACACACGCTTGAATGGATTCACGGATGCACATTGTCGCATTACGTCACGGGCTGCGGACAGTCGTGGTGTACTAAGATGAAAATAGAAAATAAAAGCTCACTTTTCATTTGTGAAAAATACATTCGAGTATTCTTCTCATAAAGATTACAATCGGATAGGATGAATCAAAGTGAACCTTAGAGAGGCCCTGCATTTCATGAGGGGAGTGGGGCACGTGGGTGTCCCCCTTGTGTGCGTCTATGGTATGAGGCACATTTCGTGTCTTATTTTATATATGTTTTCTCCTTAGAGCTTCGACCCGTTACTCATTTTCACGATAACTTCGCTTTCTATATTTTCGCGGTGTGTACCTTCGGAAGAAAATAAATGAAAACTTTCACTTTTCATTTGTTAAAAATACATCCGGATTTTTGTTATTTTTTTAAATAAAAAATACAACCGGACAGGGGCCCTACCTGTCCTTATAGGGGCTGCATTTTGTAAGGGGGTATGGGCCCTATGCCCCCCCCCCCTTTTGTGCGCCTCTGGGCCCTTCGGATGAAAATATAAAATGTAAAACTTTGACTTTCATTAACAAACGAAAAAATCCGGTAAAAACAAAAACAAACAAACAGGGTCCCCAGTCCCCATTGGGCCGCCTCAGATGGGCCCCGCATTTCGTAAGGCGGCATGGGTCGGTGTGCTCCCCTTGTGTGCGCCTCTGGGCCTTTCGTATGAAAATATGATATATATTATTTGTTCAACTTTCATTTGTAAACAAATAAATCCGGATTTGTATTTGAGAAGAAAAAAAAACAGTGGTCCCACCGCCCGCAGGGCCACCTCGGAGGGGCTCCGCATTTCGTAGGGGGGGAGGCATGGACCCATGTGCACCTCCCTTGAGTGCGCCTCTGATCGCTGCTCATAGTAGTTGCCTGCGGAGTGCACGCACCTCACGCGATCCTATTGGTACTATATTTCATTTTCTGGGTCAAGCCGGAAATCCGGAAGCTGGCCATGGTGCTACTTAAGTGCACTGATATCTGATTGGATGCTTAGTTCGTCAGTTATTCCCTGCTGAGCGGGAACCGTAGCCGGGGAGCTCCTGGAGGTAGAAGGCAGGAGCGCAGCCAAGTGGGAACAATTGCCCCCCCCCACATTCGGAAACAGAGGATTTAGATGACCCATTTTTCTCTTTTTTTGTCAGCTAATTGACCTTCAAAAAGCTGCAGAGGGGATCTGAAACCTGCCGAGAACTTTTGCCACCTCTAATGCAAACCCTGGTGGATGGTGCAACTCCGCAGTGGAGCAGGATGTGCTCGGCAAAAAAGGCATTTCGACCTTTTCACATGTCGACAAAATGACATTTCGGCAAAAAAGCATTTCGACCTTTTCGCATGTCGACAAAATATAATTTGGTAAAAGCATTTCGATTTTTTCACATGTCGACAAAATGACATTTCGACGAAATGACATGTCGGAAAAAGACATTTCCACCATTTGACACTGCGACAAAAAGACATTTCGACAATAATTATCATTCGTCATTTCGCTTTCAGCATATTCTCATTTCGACACAAATACATGTCGTCCTTCGACAATCTGCATTCGGCAAAACGACATTCGGCAAAATGACATTCACCATTGAGGTCGGGCACCTGGAGCTAATTCACTTCTAGCTAATTCCTGACTGATCCTGGTACTATCTATCAAAGTACGGGCTCGTCCGGGATTTGAACCCGGGACCTCTCGCACCCAAAGCGAGAATCATAGCCCTAGACCAACGAGCCACGATCATTCAGCATTGAATCTAAATTCACGCTAGTAATGTTAAAGCCCAGTATCACCGAAATACTTTATCTAAAATCTGGGTAATAGCTAGTGGTGATATATAACTAGTCACTGGGGTAGGCAATATTTTCCCCTCCCTAGTTAATGGCATGTTAACGACAAGCAAGTGACATCGGATGATATTATTGTTGAACTGTATCGGAAACTTTTCCTTTTCGGTTTTTCCCCTAAGCGATCTTAAGCGATAATAAGTTGGCATTTCTGCCTTAAAGGAAATAGTTCACCTTCGGAATTATATCAGAACACGATTTTATTATATTTTTTAATACAGTTTCTTTTTTTCTTTTTAAAAATGGTCCTACATCGCGCCAATTCAGGACAGAAGGTTGTAAATTATTGATTTTATGGTGTGCGTTATTGGTCTGCGCATGCTCCATGGCAGTGCTGGCACTTTCAGACGGTACGGTACATCATATATGCGCCGTATTCCTTCGCCAAAAAGTCAAATATCTTCGGCTGGAGAGTCTTTTCAGCCAAGAAAAGTTCCAGATAAGGATTTCTCAACACGGGCTACACAACTGCTATTTCAGTTCAAAACCCATGTTGAAGGTGAACTATTTCCTTTAACCCTATTTGTAACTGGGGGGGGGGGGGGGGGCGGATTCCGCCCCTCCCCCTCATGTTTTTCGCAGATATCTCGAGAACGGCTGGGAGCAGGCCCATGAAATTTTGGGACTTTTCACAGAATTGAATTGCGCAATTGGAGATAAAATTTTGAGTTCTTAACCTGAACAGAGGCGGTTCCAGGGCACAGTTTTGGGTGGGTTCGGAGGCGACATTTGGCGATAATACGGAAATGCAATCTTCACGGCTTCTTCCTAACTTCCTCAAGTATGAAGGAGTTACATCGGCTTACGGTGATTGCAACAAGTGCAAATAAGTTGATGTTATTGAAATATCATAAAAATTGCATGGCAGAGGCGGTTTCAGGGGCTTGAAAGGGTGGGGGGGTGGGGGGGGGGGGGGGGTTCCAGGAAGTATTCAATGCTTGGCGGGAAGCCAATAGAACGATATAAGGGACATTTATAGCTATCAATATGTAAAAGATAGCTTCTGCTTCCATTATTTGCATAATTTATTACATATAGAGTTTCAGGGGCGTGTTCAGGCACATGAAAAGGGGGGTGACTGACATGGTGATGACGATATGCCAGCGATAGCGGCGCAATAGATGTTTAGCTTATAATGATATATGCACATATGAGGCCAGAAAAGGGAATAACGTCATTTTTTGCAGAGGCGCGCTCAGGAATGGAAAAAAGGGGGTCATATTATTGCAAGGAAACTAAGAAGCATGGGCGTACAATGACATAACATACTGCAGTTTTCGGATGAAACACGCACCACAGGCTACTCTACGAACGATTATAAGATAATAGGCGAGTCCAGGTAGGGTAAAAAGGGGGGTAAGCAATGTTAATTGAAGTTGTAAGTGAAATAGTCACTGTTGACTAGTTAGTATCATAATAGCGGATAATATACTTATAAAAAGGTCTTGCGCCGCCCCAGTTTTGATCCTGGATACGCCTATGATTAAGTACAACATGCAAAAAGGAACTATCTACGATCAGTATCATATTTATAGTGCTGGGTAGCAACTTGTCTGCGGTTAATATTTTTTTTTCCAATTTGACCTCCCTTTTTCACTTACCTGGTATCGCCTATGGCAAAAATATGATTTATAACTGTTTTGTCTAATGTCACAATCACATACCATTTCATTTATCAAAAAAACAACATCAAAAAATGGTTTTATTACGCATTTACTTTACCCCCATATTGAGCGACCTGCACACGCCTATGATTTTTTAACTTTCAAACGTCACCGTAATATATCAATTTCCAATTAAATATATATATCGATTCCTATTAGTTGTGTTAAAATCGGTCGATAAACGTGAAAGCTATGTTGGATCAAAAATACCACTAAAATTTGTCGTTTTTGCCCCCATGTTGCCCCCCTATCCAAAATTTAGATTTTTTTTTAGAAATGTAGATCGTTTTGAGGGGAACCAAACACCGTTTCATTTTTGAAAATCGGACGGGTAGATCTCGAGATCTCCGGGGGGGGGGCGGAATCCGCCCCCCCCCCCTGTTACAAATATGGGTTTCCAGGAGCCTGTTACAAATAGGGTTAAAGGAAATAGTTCACCTTCAACATTAGTTTTAAACTGAGGTAGCAGTTTTATAGCCCGTGTTGGGAAACCCCTATCTGCAAGTTGTCTTGACTGAAAAGACTCTCCAGTCGAATATATTTGAGTTTTTGGCGAAGGAATGCGGTGCTGGCGAAAGAATGTTGTACTGGTGCTAGCCCGGGCAGAGGCTATACTATCAGCCAATCCGCTTGCAGCTGGTGCTATAGCAAGCGAATCGCCGGCCGCCAATTGGCACATCTCCAACGCGAGTCTATCTTTACGCGACTACTTTCGAATCTGATTGGCTGAACCATTTTTTACATTCGCGTGACGTCAGGACTCTGACTCAGAGAGTATGCATATAGTTTTGATAAACAATACAAATTTACGGTCTTCTGTCCTGAATCAGCGTGATATGGGGCCATTTTTGACAATATAAAAATACATTGCATGAAAAAATATAATCAAATCGTGTTGGGTAAACATTTTCCAAGGAAAACTATTTCCTTTAATGGCAGGGAATGATGTGGCGCCATGGCTTAGTTGGTAAAGCGCCTGTCTAGTAAACAGGAGATCCCGAGTTCAAATCTCGGCGGTGCCTCTTTTGAAAATACCATTCATATCACGCTTTCCTCATTGAGTCGAGTTAAACTCAAATTTGGTCGAGTCAAACCTGTGCAGTAGAGTTAAAGCGTTGCAGGAAGATCTGTCTGACACTTCCCTTGTGGAATGTAGTGCAACGGATACACTTTATCAGTCGGGAATACAGAGTAATTATTCATTCTGGTCACCAAAAGGGGTAATTAATATGCTATTGACGACAAGAAACACTGCCTTAGATCAAGAAAAACCGCACACATTTCATCGTATCGCTTGCGGTTTCCACACCGGACTCAGCTTCTTGAAACTTTGTGACTTTTCCTACAGTTAATTTACACGTGTTGTGTCAAAACCAGCCTGGTTATTGACTCGACACTGATTGAATCGATTGGAATCGTACAATCCAAATTCCTTGAATAAAAAACAATTTATTCACCACCAGATCTTTTGATTCATAAATCTTGATTGAATCAGACCCCGCATCAAATCAATGCTGATTGAATCAAAAGATTTAACGATTCTTAACGATTCAAATACACTGGTAAATTGTGCAAATAGACAGGCGCATTATCAATAACTGTCATTGTAAAATTGTCACTATAGACAGGTGCTTTACCAACTAAGCTATGGCGCCACTGCATCTCCTACCATTTAAGGCAGAAATGCCGACTTACTTTCACGCAGTGAGTCACCTGCTTTCACCAAGTCATCTGGCCGGATCCGACGGTGATACAATCGACTAAAGTGCGTTGGCGGATCCAGAACGGCAAAGTAAGGCCGCTTGGGGAAAAACCGAAAAGGAAAAGTTTCCGATACAGTTCAACAATAATATCATCCCATGTCACTTACTTCTTGTTAACATGTCATCAACTACGGAGGGGAAAATATTGCCTACCCCAGTGACAAGTAATATATCACCACTAGCTAATACCCAGATTTTAGATAAAATATTTCGGAAACTGATCATACTAGGTTGTAACATTACAGGGGGAATTCAGATTAAATTCTCGATGCTTGTGGCTCGTTGGTCTAGGGGTATGTTTCTCGCTTTGGGTGCGAGAGGTTCCGGGTTCAAATCCCGGACGAGCCCGTGTTTGTTCCTTCTTCCTACGTAGGTCAATTGAGTTTAACCTTTGTTTGAGACTTGGCAAAATTAATAAATAACAATACAAATGACTTGAGACCGAGCTTGAGCACGTCTTTGTTTCTTCTTCCTGCGTCAATTGAGTTTAACCCTTGTTTGAGACTTGGCAAAATTAATAAATAACAATAGCTAAAAGTGGAACTCCTGGTGCCCGACCACAATGACGAATGTCATTTTGTCGAATGTCTTTTTGCCGAATGCAGATTGTCGAAGGACATGTATTTGTGTCGAAATGTGAATATGTCGAAAGCGAAATGGCGAATGATAATTGTCGATAATTGATAATGTCTTTTTGCCGACATGTCATTTTGTCGACATATGAAAAGGTCGAAATGCCTTTTTTGTCGAGCACATCCTGCTCCACTGCAGTTTTGCACCATCCACCAGGGTTTGCATTAGAGGTGGCAAAAGTTATCTGCAAGTTTCAGATCCCCTCTGCAGCTTTTTGAAGGTCAATTAGCTGAAGACAAAAATACATGGGTCATCTAAATCCTCTGTATCCGAATGGGGGGAGGCAATTGTCCCCTCCTGGCTGCTCCCCTGCCTTCTACCTCCAGGAGCTCCCCGGCTACGGTTCCCGCTCAGCGGGGAATAACCGACAAACTAAGCATTTAACCCTATGTGTAACAGGGGGTGGGGGCGGATTCCGCCATCCCCTCATATTTTTCGCAGATATCTCCAGAACGGCTAAAAGCAGGCCCATGAAATTTTGGGACCTTTCATAGAATTTAATACCACATTTGGAGTCAAAATTTTGAGTTCTTAACATGAACAGAGGCGGTTCCAGGGCACAGTTTTGGGTGGGGTTCGGAGGTGACATTTGGCGATAATACGGAAATGCGATCTTCACGGTTTCTTCCTAACTGCCTCAAGTATGAAAGCGTTACATCGGTTTACGGTGATTGCAACAAGGCCAAATTAGTTGATGTTAATGAAATATCATAAAAATTGCCTGGCAGAGGTGGTTTCAGGGGCTTGAAAAGGGGGGGGGGTTCCAGGAAGTATTCAATGTTTGGCGGGACGCCAATAGAGCGATGTAAGGGACATTTATAGCTATCAAGATGTAAAAGATAGCTTTTGCTTCCATTATTTGCATAATTTATTACATATAGAGTTTCAGGGGCGTGTTCAGGCACATGAAAAAGGGGGTGACTGGCATGGTGATGACGATATGCCAGCGATAACGGCGCAATATACGTTTAGCTTATAATAATATATGCACATGTGAGACCAGAAAAGGGAATAAAGTCATTTTTTGCAGAGGCGCGCTCAGGAATGGAAGAAAGGTGGTCATATTATTGCAAGGAATCTAAGAGGCATGGGCGTACAATGACATAACATACTGCAGTTTTAGGATGAAACACGCACCACAGGCTACTCTACGAACGATTATAAGATAATAGGCGAGTCCAGGTATGGTAAAAAGGGGGTAAAGCAATGTTACTTGAAGTTGTAAGTGAAAGAGTCACTGTTGACTAGTTAGTATCATAATGGCGGATAATATACTTATCAAAAGGTCTTGCGCCGCCCCATTTTGTATCCTGGATACGGCTATGATGAAGTACAACATGCAAAAAGGAACTATCTACGATCAGTAACATATTTATAGTGCTGGGTAGCAACATGTCTGCGGTTAATATTTTTTCCCCAATTTGACCTCCTTTTTCACTAACCTGGTACCGCCTATGGCAAAAATATGATTTATAACTGTTTTGTATATTGTCACAATCACATACCATTTCATTTATCAAAAAAACAACATAAAAAATGGTTTAATTACGCATTTACTTCACCTCCATATTGAGTGACCTGCACACGCCTATGATTTTTGTATTTTTAAACGTCACCATCATATATCAATTTCCAATTCAATCTCTATCGAGTCCTATTAGTTGTGTTAAAATCGGTCGATAAACATGAAAGCTATGTTGGATCAAAAATACCACTAAAATTTGTAGTTTTTGCCCCCTGTTGCCCTCCTATCCAAAATTTAGATCTTTTGATTATTTAGAAATGTAGATCGTGTTAAGGGAAACCAAACACCGTTTCATTTTTGAAAATCAGACTGGTAGATCTCGAGATCTCCGGGGGACAGAATCCGCCCCCCCCCCCCCCTGTTACAAATAGGAGTAGCCAGGAGGGGTCGCCTGGCTACCCCTATTTACTGGCTGACGCCACCGACACGACTGCAGGTCGGAGCGAGCCGGGCGTTTATGTACCGTGGTCGTTCGTTTTTTGTTTTTAAACTGTTCCTGTTGGTGTTTTTGCCGGCATATGTTTTGTGCGTCGTTGTTCTAGATAATGGATTATTTGTGTTTAGGTAAGCAAGTTGTAGCAAATGTTTAAATTGTTGTCCAAAGTTGCAACAATCTAGAGTTTGTAATAAGAAATTCCACAACACGCTTTTCGAAATCCGCTCTTTGCTCTTATTCTTGTTATGATATAATTTCGATAGAGCTTGTTGTCTTGAGCTATCTAACGCCGTTTTCTGCTTGTCGCTACGTTGCGTGGTTTTCGAGATCATAGGGGGGGGGGGGGGCGAAATCCGCCCCCCTTCCAGGGTGTGTAATTTTCAGAGGTCCTCCAGGGCACGTGTTAACCTTTTATATTTCCATAACTCGTAAACTTCCATAACCTTTCAATTACCATGCCCTTTAAATGTCATCGTCTGTGACCCCTCCGAGGTACGGTGGGTGACTCGCCTCCTAAGCAGAGCGTGTCGTGAGAAATCCACTGACCTTTCCTCGCGGGAGACGAATGTTACGTCTCGCGCGGCTGACGTTAGTGGCGTCTGCGCCAAGTATATACAGCATAAACAGACCGCGGGAACCCGTACCCATATTTGTGTCAATATCTGTTTGACGTCTGTTGCTAAAAATAGAAGTGGTTTGAAAGTAGTTCACGGGCACCTCCTTTTCAGAGAGGATTAAATATCACTTACAATGTTGTATTCTGTGTTATTTCTCAACGAAGCATTCCGCGAGCAATCGACTGAGGAGTGGCACGCTCATGTCACCGATCTTGACTTAACACGCCCACTGCCGGGGAGATTGATTTCCGCCTACCTCCTCCGGTTTTCATGAACAGCGGAAAAATGACGGCGCACAAAGCCGCCAAATTTGGCACAGCTTTTTGGGCATCAATTACCCACTGGTGTGAAATTGTTTACCTCGGGTCATCTCAGGTCAGGTCAACAGGTTACTTCAAGTGACCTTAACTCCAAAAATGTTTGTGGTCGTGCCAAAGTCACAGTGTTTGTCCGAGATATTTGAAACTTGCAGAATTGAATAAGGTCATAAGTACCTACAATTCGTTTATCTCAAATTTGTGTATTGGTGACCTAAGGTCAGGTCAATTCCGTGCCTCCCCATTATCATGGGAAAATATACGAATGCTTCCTATTCAGAGAATATGCACTTTATCAGACCAATTCTTTCAGAATCGTGTTATTTTAGCTTATTCTGGATGTCCCATGTGCAGCTGAAGCTCAGTGACCTATGCAAGGTCAGCTGAGGTCATCTGAGATCACCAGCACTTTTTGACAATAACTGTATTTGGATTTGTATTTGACGTTGGACCTCATCCACGCCGAAGCGGGCTATTCCGGGCCACGTAGAGATGTGCATGGCCATAACACAATGATACACTAATCCTAATAGAAAGGGAAGACAGAGTCACTACAGCACATACTCTCATACAGCACATACCTCAATACACTCACACACACACATTATATCACATACACTACTGACTACTCTTACACACATTACATCCACTGGCGGATCCAGGGGGGGGGGGCGGGGCAAAATCCCCCATTCCAAGCTCGACAGGGGAGGCAATAGAAATTAGCCCCGCAGCAACAACAACAAAAACGTCGAAACTGGCGATGAAAAATAGGTACTGCCTGCGATATTTTTTTTTTTGCCTCATTTGTGTTTCCTCTATTTGGTAGCATTTTAGTAGTAGTAGGGATAGGGAAAGTGACGTGTCTGACGCTATTTTGGAGAGATTCACAGCCAACGTAAGTTATAATTTTACACGCAGCGTCGCAGTCTTCGGTCTCCTGCAGCCTGCTGGGTGGAAGGGAAGCGCGTTAGTGAATTTCCTTGTATAGGTATATACCTATATTGTGTGAAATACGCCCACTGGTATTAACCCTCGCCCTACGGGAGTTTTTTTCACCTTCGCCCTACGGGGGGCTGACAGGCCCCCCTGTTAACCCGCGCGGCGCTGGGGGGTAAATGTTACCCCCCTCCCGGATTTTCTCCATAACTTGACAACTATGACAGATATCAACGTGAAACTTACAGTAGCTTATGGTGCATCAATTCTACGTCTTCTGCCATTTTTTTTTTAAATTCGTGAAAATTTTTGGCAGATAATGACGTTTTAGTGACGTCATGCCATGTTATTTTTGGTGAAAAAACGTTAAATGTTTGAAAAATCGTAGAAAATAGCGTGTTACTGCAAATTGCAAATAAAAGGCGTAAAAAGAAGGGAAATAACATTGTCTTTGACATGGCTATCTCAGATTTTCAAAACTTTGGGTTTTTGACCCCCAAAAATGCAAAAAACTGATTTTTGGGGAAGAATTTCCACAAAAGTTTTTTGTGTGTAGATTTAAAAAAAACGGAAGATATATTAGAGAACCGAGTATGAACGATGTTCAAACCAAATTTCAAAGCAATTTATTTATTTTTTGACTGACTTATGGCTCTCTAAGAACAAGTAACTCATGACGTCATTTTTTAAAATTGCGTTTTTTGGCTTTTACTGACCAGATACAGACAAATAAATGCCACCACTGTATTTCGAAGACTGTATTTCGAACTAGTCTAGAAACATGCAATGTTTATTTAGATTAGTCAATTTCAAATTTTGACCTTATTGTGACCTGACCTTGACCTGAGGACGATTATATGGTGTCAGGCTGTGAAAATGGTTGCTTCTATCGAATTATACGTGTAAAATAACCCATACAACATGTGTCGCATGGCTTTCGTAGACCTGTGACCTTGTGTGACCTGACCTTGACCTTGAACTTTGCTTACAATTTCACTTTTACTTATGCGGGAAATGCATTATACACTCTGGAGCCCTTTGTGAGATAATAGTTGCAATATAAGGCTTTGGATGGAAAGCATAGCCCCAAAAACTCAAATACTTACATTTTACATTTGACCTGACCATGACCTGACATGTGACCTTATTTTAAGAATTTCGAGTATGCATTCGATTCTACTCGTTGAGAGCTTGCGATCGCCGCATTGCGCGTCTCGCCTGCGGTTATTGGTTCGGAAGATACGAGGGGCGGTAAAATTTACCCCCCCAGCGCCGCGCGTTCGGCTGGAGACCCCAGCGCCGCGCGGGTTAACTTCCAAACTAAGCAACTTAGAGCAATGCAGTAAGATCCAGCATGTTGCCTGTCATGAGAGGAATCTAACAGTATGCAATTTTTAGGTTTCAGGTCAACGGGTGACCTTCCAGGTCAAGTGAATGACCTCGGATTTACCACGTCCAGAACAGCGATTTTGTTCTTCAGAAACCTCAAAATTAGAAATTGATAAATGTAAGTAAAAAGGCATATTCCCAGACCAGTTTTGGCTCCGAAATACAAAAAAGGTAATTATTTGTTCCTATCTTGTCTAAAAATGTCAAACAAAATATTTAAAAAATGACGTAATCAGTTTCTTACACTTAGGAAGCCATCACTCGGTCAAAAATGAAGACATTGCTTTGAAATTTGGCATGGGTATTGTCCATACTCAGTTCTCTCATATATTCCGGTTTTTCTAATATCTTTGAAATTTTTATTTTGTGGGGATTTAGAGTAGAGCGTGTCGTCAATCCGTCAGCAACTATACGTCAGACCGATTTGTTTTTGTTCGGGGGAAATCATGTTTTCCGGACCTTTGGGGAGGGGTCATGGCCCTAAATCCCCCGGATCCGCCAGGGCCCTTAATTACAGCTGCTTATATTTTCTTTCAACCCGGAAATGTGTCC
>JAXIVJ010002128.1:32500-117375 GCA_036785665.1 Chirona hameri | reverse complement strand
ATTATGGTAGACGGGAATGCCTATAACTTATACACTAAAATATATAGAACCAAACTGATTTCGAGTTTTGGATAGCCAATAGTTGGCCTACGTTATATAGTGTACTTAATTTTTAAATTGGCTTAACTTTAAGTACAATTACAAATTAAGTTTGAATACTTGTCACTTTAAAAAATAAAATGTATAGAGCCCAACGGTTATAAGTATTAGATGAATGTGATAAAGGGACTATCAAATAAAAAAACAAATTATTTTAAAAAGACTTAACTTTAAGCAAAAATATTGATAAAAGTGAGAGAACAACTTAATGGTAGATGGCAATGCCTATAACTTAAAAACAAAATAAATAAAACCAAACCCATTTCATTTTTTGATAGCCAATAGTTGGGCCTACGTTATTTGATGTACTTAATTTTTAAATTGCTTAACTTAAGTACAATTACAAAATTAAGTTGAAAGATTGTTACTTAAAAAATTAAATGTATAGAGCCAAACAGTTACCAGTTTTAGATGAACAAGATGCAAGGACTTGCAAAGAAAGAAAGAAAGAAAAAATTACTTAACTTTAAGCACAAAATTTAAGAAAAGTTTTTATTTCAATTTTTTTAGGTGTGAAATTTTTGTTGTCTGAGCGGAAAAGTTTATTCAAACTAAATGATATGCCCATTCAATTTCCTATGAACATCTTTTTTTGTTTTTAAAAAAAAAAAAATATTAAAGTATTTGTTCCAATTTTTAGTAAAACGTTAAGTCCTGCCACCTAGGGTGTTAACAATTTTAAGATTTTGTTTTTAAAACAGTTAGGGTGAACAAGAATGAAGGCATCATTTTACAGAAAAGTAGACCCTTAAATCGGATAGAAGATTCGACCTTTTATCACTTGATATACTTTTTTGTCAATGTATTCAGTTTTTTAACAATGACGTCAGAAGTATTAAGTATTTTAAGGAAATTGTTACCTTTTTAATATTCGTGTGCACTTAAGTAATATGGAAATGTATAAAATTAATCCTCAGTTTTTGGAAAGAAATCGTTTTTTGGTAAAAAATGATACTTCTTTTTCGAATTTTTTAATTTTTTTTTTATTTTTAAATGGCTTCGTTTTCTTTATGCTTTACTGTTAACGAAGGCAATTTGTGATATAATAATAAGGAAAAAAAAATATTTTCAATTTTTTTCTTCTAAGTCCTGCAAATAATGCAATGGTAGACGGGAATGCCAATAACTTAAACACCAAAAACCAATAGAAACCAAACCGATTTCAGTTTTGGATAGGCAATTGATTTACCTACTCTACATGATGAACTTAATTTTTTAATAGCTTAATTTTAAGTTCAAATTCAAATTTTTCGATTTGTTCCGATTTTCACTCAAAAACTAAAATGTATAGAATCCAAACGGTTACCAGTTTTAGATGAATGAGATATAGGACTTTAGAAAAAGAAACACATATTTTTGAAAATAACTTTAATTATCTATATTTTTTTTTTTGAATGTCTTAATATTTAGGACACCTCTAGGGTCGTTACTATTTGTCAAACCTAGCTTAATTTTTGAGAGCGATGTGTACTCGTGCTTTGAATTGCAAATAGGCAGTTTAAAAAAATGTATAACGTTATTGTATGACGTTATAGTAACCCAAACTTAAACACGTTTTGTGTCCTTTATTCAAGTCTAATCTAGGTCAATTTAAGATGGTAAGTCGTACACTCGGTTTAGTAGGTAATGCTGCTGTTTTTTTCATGTTTTATCAACAAAGTAACGATTTTTTTTAAAAATTTTACAATTAATTAAAATTAAAATGAAAATATAGATCAAACCTAGGTTAGTTTTTGGACAACAAGAACACCTAACCAGAAGTTACATACATGTGCTAGTTATATTCAAGATCATTTATATAGTTCCGCTATAAAATAACGATTACATCACGACGGGTAGATTTGGTCCTTTAGGTTTGCTAAAATCGATTAACCAAAGGGACCAAATCTACCCCAAAAGTCAGTTTTCACTCTACTTTGATTGACATTTTTCTCAACTTTATAGCTACGTTAGGCTTGATTTATTGGTCTTAAATGAAGGGATACATCTTTTCTTAATACATGCCCAGAGGACGAAAGTCAGGTAGCGATGTATACGCAAGGAATTACAGGTCTTTGAACAAGGCATTGGGGGGGTATATTTGGTCACTTATGTTTACGACATGGACCAAATCTACCCCAGCTGGGGTAGATTTGGTCCCTTAGGTTAGCCTAACTCTACCCTATGCTCATTTTTTCTGTCAGTGTGGGTCGATCACTGGATGCGTGGGATGGTGGGGTTCATGTCCATTTGAGGGAATTTGGGGGCGGAGTGTGGGAGGGGTCTGCACGTGTGAGTCTCGGTAACCGTAAATTAATTTATCTGTATTGGAAAAAGGTGTCCGATAATTATTGTATATATTCGTAGGACGTATAATGTATAGCTGGAAGTATTGATCTTTAGGTGGCATTGCGTGTATATGTATTTGATGTAAATGTGTATATTGCATAGAAGTACATGTATACATGTATATATGAGGGTAGATAGTATGTGGTATGCGGTAATATATGAGGTAGATAGGTATGTGGCCTGTGGGTAATGTGGTATGATATGCATAGAAGTATAGTATACATGTATATATGAAGTAGATAGGTATGTGGTTATATTCGGTAGGACGTATATTGTATATGTATAGCTAGAAGCTCGCCTTTAGGTGAGGTGTATTGATGTATTCGGACATTTGAAATGTGTATATATGTATAGTAGAGTATAGTATACATGTATATATGTATAGAAGTATAGTGATACATGTACATGTATATAGAGGTAGATAGGTATGTGGGTATGTGGTGATTTGAATATATGCATAGAAAGTATAGTAATACATGGTATATATTGATAGGGTATGCGTTATGGCGCGGTTGTATTTGTTGTAATTGTATGTATATACCCCCGACTCGACCAATTGTTGAAGGTAGGCTGCGCATGTTGCTTGGAGCGCAGCTACTTCAATTTCTACCATCTTGAAGTGCTTGTGTGCCGAATGCAGGTTACTGGATATTTTAATATTTTATGTTTTTTTGCTAACTGGTGACAAAAATGGATAATAATACATTTATGGCTGATGGAAGGCGCTAGCCGAAAGCTCCCTAAATTTGACTTTGTCTTTTTTTTAAATATTTTTCGGCATTATGAGAATAAGGTTATGTATTATTGTTATTGCAATGTCTCAATTGTTCTCAAAACAGTGCTAAAACAAATACTAAGAAAATACAATATGTGTTCAATACCAAAACTACAGATGATATGACTTGAATATGTCCTTTATCATGTGGAATTAAATAGTAAATATGTATCAATACATATTCTCAGTAATATGTATTTACAATAGTATTAAACAATAATCATCATATACGTAGGGTGGTTTTGTTCCATGGTACTTATTGGTTATACAAAAATAATTTTGGGTGACCTGGGGGCAATGAGGATGACTAATATAAAAATTGATATGCCACCCCACCTAGTTACTATAGAGTGATGAACAGATGGAATATGATTTGGGGTAGTTGTTTCTGTTTGACTGCACTCGACTCTCACACTGCTGCAGTGAATGAGCTGATATAATTGATTTGGAATTGACCCTGTAGTTTGATATATTAAGTTTCACTGGTGTGTCCACTCCTTATTAGGTCGTACTAGTATCACTTTTAATTTTTAAGCTGTGACATTGTTATTTGTTATGATGGTGTTTGTACAGTTGTATATTTTGTTTCACTCAATTTATCATGATCTTTAAGCATGTATGTTCTGACTTCTGCCAATATTTATTTCTATATTAATTAGTTTTTTAATTGATTGTGTTGTGTTGCTGAGCCAGGCATGAGACCGGCAAGCCTGTAGTTCAGACACAGCTTCAGGCACGCCGGGCCTGAATTTGGGCCCAGCGCCGGCTCCGTAGTCCTGAAATTTGCGTATCTAGTCGTGACTCCTTATATTTCGTAGATAGAAAGGTATCGCAACCCCGTTGAATTGGTATCAGCGACACCCCTGGCAGGCGTCATTTGAGGGGGTTCGAACTCCTTTCTAACGTGTCAGACTCCGAAATAAGGGCGTCATCGAAACTTCTGATAGGTGTCATCTGAGGGTGTCGAACTCCTTGTGAAGTGTCAAGACTTCTGAAGAAGGGCCGTCATCGCCACCTCCGACGTATGGAGTGTCATCTGAGAGTGTCGAACTCCTTGTGAAGTGTCAGACTCCGAAATAGGGTCGTCATCGTCACCCCTGATGGACGTCATCCGAAGGAGCAGTCGTGATTATTCTTGAAGGTGTCAGACACCCATGCTGGTCCCAGAAAACACCATTTTGTAGAGTCTGACTCCTTTTTGCACACCGTTCTTTTTAGTGTTCGATACAGTAAGGAGGTGTTGCAAAAACACCCCCTCTGGGGCGGACATTGTTGACGGTGTCGCCAAGTCCACGTACGGGTGTCGTTTTTTTTCTTTCAGTGCACGCACGCTATTCCAGCGCTATAAACTTTGGCGCCAATATCGCGACGTTTTTTTAACTTACGCTGGTTGCAGGAAATCGCTCCAGATCGAAAATAGAGCCAGAGAACCGCCACGCATATTTGGAAATGTCGAATATAAAGTCAAGCCCAGCATACTTAGGACAGTGGCTTACCGAGTATCAACTATCAGGTCATGCAGGTCATGACCTGGTCCTTTGGACCCGAAGGCGCCCATGCAAAGCTGGTGGCGCCCCTCCCGATCAGTCACGAACGCCCTCTGGCCAGTGACGGTGCCACTCCGGCCAATGAGGACGCTCCCCCGGCCAGTGAGGGCGTCCCCTGCCATAGACGGCGCCTCTCCGGCCACGTAACAGCGCCCCCTCCGGCCAGTGACCAACGCCCCTCCGGCGAGTGACGGCGCCTCCTCCGGCTAGTGACGGCGCCCCTCCGGCGAAGTGACGGCGCCCCTCCGCGAGTGACGGCGCCCATCCGCACTAGTGACTGCCCCTATTTGGCGAGTGACGGTTGCCCCTCCGGCCAGAGGACTCTCCTTCCGCACAGAGCGGAAGGAGAGGCGCCCCCCTAGGAGAGGCGCCCCCCCCCCCACACCCGCTCCTGCCAAATTTCGTAAATATTGGTGGCGGCCCTGTCGATCGGGGTAGCGGCCCCTCAAGGCAATGACCTGGGGTCCTTTGTGAATTTCTGCGTACGCCACTGCTTAGAGTCATAAGTCAGTCAACGCTCAAGATATTACTTGACATTTTATTTGGGCATCGTCCATACTTGGTTCTCCAATAATATGCCGGCTTTTCATATGATTTGATATTTTATATGATTTTATGAAGAAAAACAAATTGGAGAAAAAATCACCAAATCAAAATTTCCAACATGTTAAAACACCCGGAATATATGATCGGGAGAACGAAGTATAGACAATCTCACACCGAATTTCAAAGCAATATCTTTGGTTTTTAGCTGACTTATGGCTACTGTATGATGGGTCTGGATTTTGTATTCGACATTTCCAAATATGCACGCGCCACTTTCCCTCCTGCTACCAAAATGCTTCAAAATAGAGACACGAACGAGGAAAAAATAACGATTTTTTTTTTGTGTCGCAAAAGGTTATTTTTCGCAGTCAGTACCCATTTTTCATCGCCAGTTTCAGCGAATTTTGAAGGGAGCTAATTTCTATTGCCGCCCCTTTCGAGCATGGGATGGAGAGGCTTTTGCCCCTGCCGCCCCCCCCCCCCCCCCTGGATCCGCCAGTGGTTAGACGCGCCACTTTCCCTATCCCTACTGCTACCAAAATGCTACCAAATGGAGGAAACACGAACGAGGCAAAAATGTATTTATTTAATTCGCAAGAAGTTTTTTTAACGCAGGCAGCACCCATTTTTCGTCGGCAGTCTCAGCGGATTTTGTTTGGGGAGGGCTAATTTATATTGCCGCCCCTGTCGAGCTTGGAATGGGGGCTTTTGCCCCTGCCGCTCCCCCCCCCCCCCCCACCCCTGGATCCGCCAGTGATACAAGGAAATGCACTCACTCGCTCCTCTGCCACCGAGCAGGCAGCAGGAGACCAAAGGCTGTGACGCTGCGTAGACAAATTACGTTGGTTGTGAATCACTCCAAAATCAAAATGTAGGGTCGCAATCAATTTTCGGGGGAAAATCCTTGCAGTGATGAAGCTTCGTTGCCGTGGCTGTCGATGGCGGCAGGAAAATTTCAGCCGCAATACTTTTTGCCCTTGCAGAATTTCTTCAGACAGCACCATCCATGGAACTTCTTGGGACAGCCCTTCAAAGAGCAGTACCCCCATTTGCGATTGCAGTTCTTCTGGCACCGACCTGGAAGGAGGCATAGCAATAAGTACACGCATTAAAGAACACAGTAAAGCAAAATGGTAAATAGAGGTATACCTGGTCTGTCCAGCCCGTGTTGATTGTCTTCTTTCTGTGATACGTAGTTGGATGACAAGAGATTCGTGGCGCTTATGTTAAGCTTGACTTGTAACAGAATTATGCACTTGAGCTTAAGGTAATTTACAGCATTTTGTTCGGCTTCCCACGAACCGCTTAAACATGATTAAAGTATCGTACAACTCAAGCAGATATTGCGAGCGAAAGGTACGCCATCAACCTAACCTAACCTAACCACATATTGCCATATTGCCATAGTATCAGTACTCTGTTGACATAATAAACCTACCCAGGTTCTGCCTCAGCCAGTACTGAAGAAAGTACGCGGTGGCATCACCGCGCACTATAAAATGCCCTTACTTGCAGAAGAGGTAATTTCCATAAAAATGTGACTACCGTGTGACTTCTACCACCTTTCTAAGCAAGTTGTATTATGTAACTCAATTATTCTGGGAAAAACCCGTATAATCCCTATAAGGGAAGTCTAACCCGATTTGATTTTGTTTTAATAAATCAGCTCATATCCCAAGAATTTTGTTCAGATCCCAATATCCCAAAGTCAGTGGCCAAATCCCAAGATCTTGGGACAAATCCCAAGGAATGGCACACTGCCAGCGTCCCTTGCACTTCACCTAACATTTTTCTGAAAACGAATGCTTATAAGCAGCCTGAACTCATTGTTTAATTTTGCATTGTCATTGTGCATTGTGTTTGTCACCTGGGAGGTTTTTTAAACAATTCACAACATTCACAGAAAGAAGTTTATTTAAATACGCATGCAATTTTTTGTGACCATACTCGGGTTTGTATGTCCAGTCCCAGTATACGTACCCTTGCTGATGTATGGCTTAGTCTGGCAGCAGTATCCCAGATAACTCTTGGGGCATCCCCTCTGGGCGCAGTACTTCCAGCGTCCCTTGCATCGCTGGAGACACTGAGCTGAAATCGGAGTCTGCTTTTAGCAACATGTTATTTTTTGCTTGACACAAAACATTAACAATACTAAAACTTTCACCTTCATTGTAAAAAAAAAAATGTAATTGATTACGCTAAGTTGGTTATTCTCTGTTGGCAAATTCTGTAAATATTTTGACAAACTCAATGTGAAATATTTTCCAGTTGGAGTTTCAGTTCAATCATTTCACAACTAAAAACTGAATTTGGTTATGATGCGTCCCATTCATCTATCACACAGCATCACAATATTGTGTTACATACTCTTGGTCACCCTCCGGGGCTTGCAGCACCATCCCTTGAATCCCCTGGGACATCCCTTCAGGGAGCACTTCTTCCAGAAAACTCTGCATCTCTTCTGGCACTGGCCTGAAATAGTAGCCAAACAATGGTAACAGCTGAGCATTCATGCAGGAGTCAGGTTCAATGCCATAAACTTGTGTTTAAAAGAAGGAAGACCAGTTGGAAAGGTTGAAGAACCTTTCATAGCACGAACATTCAAGCAAACTGATGGCCAAGTTCTCATTTCAAGAGCAATTAGAAGTCACTGAGATACGTCTATCCCTTTTAAGAAACTCTCCTAAGCACGACAAATATATCAACACTTATTGCAGACACATGCACGATGCACATGGTACTGCTTGTCATGGGACACAGTCTAGGGCTTTGCTGAAAGTTGAAACTTCCTGCAATCCAACAAGCTTTACACTTCGCCCAATTAAATAGAAAGTCCTCTTATACAGAGTGCAACCCATCGGGTGTGACTGATCTCTCAACAGTCAACGTACCCTTGGTGACTCCCTTGCTGCAGCAGAGCTTTTTCTTGTAGCACCTCAGGCAGACCCGACTGTTTAGCTGCCCGCAAGTCTGACCATAATGTTTACACCGGGGAATGTCTGAAAAATACCGTACAGAGTATCCGATCAGGCGTGTACAAAACACGTACAGCTGACAGACACTCGTTCATGCAGTGAGACTGAAGCAACAAGCAGTGGAACACCAATGTTGACAATGAGCATAGGCGAACAAGTAAATCAAGGTTCACAGCGAGTACCACTTACAGACGCAGCGGCGTGTCACGACGCCCTTGACGATGGTCTGGCGGCAGGTCGTCTTACTAGGACACCACTTGCCGCCATACCGGCAGTGCTTGGCACAGCTGCCTGTGAAACGATAGGCATGTGATGTCAAAGAACGTGACGTGACGTGAGAACAACATCAGAGGAAAAGGTGTGACGTCAGAGGTAAAGGTGTGACGTCAGAGACAGTGGCTCTGATCAGTGAGGGTCTGGGATCTTGTTTCATCGCAGAACTTCATTGCATGTCCAGCAAAGATAAAATGGCAACGTTAGTTTACTATCCGATGTAAACATTTGCTATATATTTATAAATAAATAGGCACATATTAAACTTCATTTATTAGCGTTAAACAAAAGGAAACTCTTGCCGCCTGTCCTGTCGTTGCTCAACCTATCAGTTGCGAAATATCGCATAGTTGTGATCGTACCAATTACAACCGATTAGTTAATCCTTTAAGATCAGGTTTTTGGACAGGAAGCTTTTCTATTGTCTGAGAGACGTACCCAGCTTCGATCTACGGCGACAGCAGAGGTACTTCTGGTTGTAGCACGGGACGCAGTTGCGGTTGTTCTTCAATCCGCAGATCTGACCGAAGTAGCGGCAGCCGGGCACTGAAAGGCGTTGGAATGTCAAACAGCACTGTCTATACTTGCAAGCAACAATGAGCTGCATGATGCAAAAATTATACAGATTCGAAATTGGTCATTGGTTTGAGATCATGCTTATCACCATCTAATTTATTATGTTCATTTTAATCCCTAACTCATCGATACTTTTACTCAATCAATAAATTAATGTGGACGTGTCAGACGAAAATAGTTCATTTTACGTTTAATAACATGTAATTATGCCCGACCAAGAAGTATTTTAATGAGTGTTTTGATAAATTTCGAGTTATTTGGAAAAATGAGTTCTAACTTCACACCAACCAGTCGATGTTCGTCAGTTACATTAACTAAAGCAACCACTAAGAACAAATGTCGTGCATGCGTGGCTTCCAAATGAATAACCACGTCACTTCTTGCACTCCCGGCTCACTAAAAACTACTGTACTACTCGCAAGAAGAACGAGGTAATGGCGTCAACAACTTTACAATCCGACCGTATGACTTGCTCAATGTTACTCACGTTTCTTTTTGAAGACGCAGACACGCTTGCCACCCTTGCCCTTTCTGCAGGCTTTGCCGTCAGCACA
The DNA here is from genome assembly GCA_036785665.1 of Chirona hameri. NCBI lineage: Eukaryota > Metazoa > Arthropoda > Thecostraca > Balanomorpha > Balanidae > Chirona > Chirona hameri. The sequence goes on along the minus strand of JAXIVJ010002128.1, from coordinate 107,702 downwards.
ATAGGTGCCGTACCGCCAGCAACTCGGCTTGGAGTGCTTGGAGTACTTGGAGTGCTTGGAGTACTTGGAGTGCAGGCCACACTTATAGCCATAGACCTTGTATCTGTCACCGCAGTACTTCTTCTTACCTGGGGGATGTATGTTTTCGTTGTTCATGTACTATTTGTTGCATGCAGTGTTTTCGATCTGATCGTCATCAAGACCTATACGTGCACGGGGTGTGCGCCTTGAAACAAAACTCTGCCTTTGCGGCCAGACCACGTCATCCAGAGCGCTTCAATTTGCTTAGCATGTGAACCAACGATCAACTCCGTTTTTGAAAGTCAAGCCAACGAGCATAAAACCTTGGTTTGTCTCTAGTCTAATGACTCTAATATATTCTCAAAGTCTAATATAGGATAGGTCTTAAAGGATCCTCAATGGTTTTATATCGATGCAGGCACATGTCTAGACTCATGATTTCGTTAGGGAACGATGGCTCGTCGTTTTTTTATGGGTTATTAGCGGATGTCCACGGAAAACGAATTGTCATATGGTACAACCACATTGATTCTTCAATACCTTGCGCTTATTGCCCATGACAGTTTACTATAGGACTGGCAAAAAGTAAATTATTACAAAATCATTTGGATTCCTGGGCGATCATGAGTGGAATATTTTATAAATGTGTACGTTTGCGTCTGACAGAACTGTTGGCGCGATTAAACTACCATTCGAAAGCTTGTCAAAAATCATTTTGAAACTATTTCAGTCATGTTTTGGCTTAGGTCAATATTGAGGTCACCAGAGGTCATCGAAGGTCAGATTTTCCTGTTTTAGGACTTCGCTACGAAAACCCCCAAATATCTCGGGAACTATGGCATCCAGGAACAAACGTAAAAAGCAATTCAGCAAAGGTCTTCAACAATGCAATCACTAAGGTGTCCTCACATTTTAGCTCAGGTCAACAGTTTAAGCTCTAGAGGTCATGAAATTTCAAAAAGGCTATTTTTGGCAAAAGTGTTTTTTTTTAATAACCTTTTACCTAATAAAGATAAGGCAATAATTTTGACACCATCGTGTTCGCCTCGTCAAGGCGCTTTGAATCATATTCGAGTTGACAAGGTTAGGTCAATTTAAAACAATGCCATCAGGTCAAGGTCAAGTGGTAACCCAAGTAGGTCATGTTGCATGTGGGGAGACGTGCCTCGACGAGACAAACACATTGGTGCCGGTTTAGCTTCTCTATCTGCATTCTGTCGGAGTTATTGACACAAAAGTGTGGGTGACCTCGGTGACCTCATGTGAAGGGCCCCTGAGCAAAATATTAGCCTGAAACATCAATAAGGGCTAGGGCAAATACACCAGACTATACAAAGTTGGCCCGATTTGATGTGTGACCTCTAAATGGAAAGCATTTGCCAACATTTGCCGTTGCCAGCAATCATTTGAAAATGCAATGCAATTTGGCGGACAACCGTGCAACGCTACAGGAAGATGAATGTTAGCATTGGATCCCCGGCACATTTTTCTATATAGAACGGAGTTACGTTTTTTCACAATTGTGCGTTGTACATTCAATAACCACAGATGATCAAGGGAGGAGGCGTTTTCCGACATTTGTAACGTTACATATGATCAATAACTATTTATGTAATACAAAAAGGCGGACCAACCGGAACAGTTACAAAGTACCGGAATTGGTTAGCTGATGCCTGAACAATGGTATTATCTGGAATGGGGGTACGTTTGTCGCATTTCCCGAATAATACGTTGTAAACATGATTATATTACGAATTTAGCCCGGTTTCCCTATGGCGGCCTAACGCTTCCAGCCCCGGGCGCGGCGAATGAGCGGCTCGGCCCGTAACGTACCGAGCAGGGACGCACGGCGGCAGCAGAGGCCACTTCGCAGGTAGCAGGGGATGCACCTGCGGCCCTTCGAGCAGTACTGTCCACGCTTCGCATCCACGCATTTCAAGACTGAAAAAAACAATATGTTACTTCAGAAATTTATCATGCGAAGTAAATGCTAATATATTGTCATCTAGGTTGTTCGTAAGTAGAACGAATACACGGATATGGCTTGAACATTAATTTGTCTTGTTTGCTTATTAAGGTTTAAGGGTGCACCGACTCCTCAGGTCAATTTGCGCCCATAACATTCACTTTGCCTAGTTCATACCTTTAGTATAGCAATCCTAGAAACCAGCATGTCACGAATGCATTGCTTATGGCGGTTTGCCTACCTTTAGCGTATTTACGCCAGACACAGCGGCGTCCAGCCTTGGTTTTCCTGCAGACCTTTCCATCAGGACACCATCGGCCTCCGAACCGGCAGAGCTTCGCGCAACTGGCTGAAATAAAGCACGAGCAAGTTTGGTCAAATTCAACCAAAAATACCATCAATTACAAGAGTGTCAGTGGCGGATCCAGGGGGGGGCCGTAGGGGCTGAAGCCCCCTGCCTTAGAAAACGGCGCCATTTTTGTATAGGATTTGCCGGCGCCGAAGGCGCCGTAGCGTTTTCGGGAGGCCGCCAGGGCGCCCTTGCGTCTATCAACAGCATCGTAGCACTCTTGGAAGGCACCCTGTCACCCTCAGAAGACATCTTGCCGCCCTCACAACGCATTATGCCGCCCTCGGAAGGTACATCGCCGCCCTCGGAAGGCACCATGCCGCCCCCGTCACCGAGGAAATATGCCGCCCTCAGGCCTGAAGCCCCCTGCCTTAGAAAATCCTGGATCCGCCCCTTGAAGAGTGTGACATTTGATATAGGTATATAGTTGTCATTACCAGCATCAACTTTGTACGGACACGCACTAGATTTCTTCTTTTGAACTTTTTTTGACTTTTTTTACCAGATACGAATAAACAGTTACATTTTCTGTATTTCTGAGACAAAACTGGTCTAGGAACATGCCTTTTTATTTACATTTAACAATTTCTAATTTTGAGGTTTTCTGACAGATCAAAATCGCTGTTCTGGACATGGTCGATCGAGGTCATTCACTGGACCTGGAAGGTCACAAGTTGACCCGAAACCTAAAAATTGCATTCCGTTAAATTCCAAACATGACAGGCAACATTCTTACCGCGTTGCTCTATCTTGCTTGGTTTGGAAGTTAACAGGCTGGTCTTTTTAGGACCCCCCCCCCCCCCCGTAGGGCGAAGGTGAAAAAGCTCCCGTAGGGCGAGGGTTAAGTGGTTCCGAATGTTTCTTAAATAGGGCTGATGATGAATGGGTTTTACTGGAGAATACAAAACTGAAACTTTACTATACTTCAACACTACTGGCTCAGCTTGGGGCAACTTGTGCGCCACATGTCTAATCTAAACCAAATCCAGCAACGCATGTCCTGAAATGCGCAGCAAAATGCCCTAGAACAAACCAAAAACATTTATAGTTCACATACGTTACATCTGCGCCGTTCGCGTCTACATACGCGCTTCCAAATCCGCGGGCATATGATGTAGCTTGCGACCACTAAATTATACGCTCGCACAATCTTATCGCAATCTTGTACTTGACGTTACAAAAGAACATTACATTATCCGTTTTATCCATTTTCAGCCGAGAAGTAACATAATACCTTAAGATATCTAGTAGTATCTAGTAGTCTAGTAGTAAAAGTATAATATAATTTACGTACCAAGCAGTTTCCGACTACGGCAGGCAAGGCCTGGTTTGCTGAAGCCAGGAATGCAGTTTCTGCCCTTAGGGCAGATCTGGCCAAAGTACTTGCATTTGGGGTGATATCCTGAAAACATTAAAAAAAATATTGCATTCGTCATATGTATGTCTTCTTTGCCAGTACTTAGGTGTATTGAGTGTACTTTGAGTGCATTTCGAAAAATGTTAAGCGGAGTTTTGAAGCAGTTTTAAACACGACGGGCATATGACATTCTATACGCATATGATTCATCGTTACACACAACCTACTGAGAACTGTCACACACAACCTACTGAGAACCGTCACACACAACCTACTGAAAACCGTCACACACAACCTACTGAGAACCGTCACACACAACGTACTGAAGAACGTCAGGCACAACTAACCTTGGACGCAGAGGACCGCTGCACACAGCAGCACGAGCAGAGGAAGAACCCTCATGGTTGGCGACTAGGCTGGGACCACACATCGCCTTACACGCACGACTCTTTTATAGTGATGGAGAGTCATATTATATTTTGACAAATGGCAATGTCGATCATCCACCCACGTTTTCGGCTGGCGTGTCAATCACTGTCACATTCAGTGTTCTGAAATCGATATTCGGCAGGGTGTCGCCGAGGTAGTTTCAGCTTTGTTCATGAGGTGAAAACGAGGTCGAATGGATTTTTTTATGAGTCATTTTATTTTTGGCAAGTGTTTTTTAATCGACAAATGAAATTTCCAATATAAATATGAACTATAATCTATACTTCATATATAATCTCCACAAGTGTTGAAGATTCAATACATAAAATACTACATTGTCCTACCCATATTAACCCGCGCGGCGCTGGGGGGGTAAATTTTACCCCCCCCCCCCCCCTCCCGGGTTTTCGCTATAGATTCAAAACTACACTAGATATCGACGCGAAACTTTCAGTACCTTATCTGGCATCGATTTGACGTCTTCAGATAAATTTTGGAGAAAATCGGTCGAGAAGTTTTTGCGAAAATAGCGTTTTAGTGACGTCATGTAACGCCATTTTCGGTCCAAAATGGACGAAACTTTGATCGATGATAGAACAGCGAGTATTGAAGCAAATTGCAAACAAAGCACGTCAAAAGGAAGGAAATGACATTCTCTACAAGATGGCTATCTCGGATTTGCACAATTTTGATTTTCTGATCCCCAAAATGCAAAAAATCGTTTTTATTTTTTTTTCAAAGTTTACAAAATCCAAAATTGTAAGAATTTTCAAAAAACCGGAAGATATGTCAGATAACCATCTCTAATGAGTGACTATTCCAAATTTCAAACAAATATCTATATTTTTGACCCCCAAATGACACTAATAAGTGTTCAATGTGATGGACGCATTTTTAAAAAAAAATCGTAAATTTTGACATTTCTAGACATCGTACACAAAAACAAATTGCACCATTGGATTGCTGTGGCAAAACTGAACCGTAAACATGTGTCGGTTATTGCAAATTTTGGATTTCAAAATTTGACCTTTTTTGCCTGCTCTTGACCTGACCTTGAGGTCAAATGTCAAAATAACCATTATTTTTGGATTCTACGTCTGAAATAACCCATGAGACATGTGTCACATGGGTTTCATATTACTTTTCACAGTGTGACCTTTTGTGACCTGACTTTGACCTTGACCTGTACTTAGTATGATATTCATACTCAAGCATTACCCTCTCCTTATATTTAGAAGTGTTTTGGCAGAGTTTCGGCGCGCTGCTGTTGATAGTCCGGTCTCTGCAGCCAATAATCTCGAAAACAGGTGGTTTTGACCTTTGACCTGACCCTGACCTGATATGTGACCTTTTAAATACAATTTTAAGAATTACTTAGAATCTTCCCATCGAGAGCTTCCGATCGCCGCCTTGCGCGTCTCGCTGCGATTATTGGTTCGGGAGATAAGAGGGGGGGGGTAAAATTTACCCCCCCCCCCAGCGCTGCGCGTTCGGATGGAGACCCCAGCGCCGCGCGGGTTAAAGAATATCCTATGATTTTCTTCAGATGAGCAAGATGACACTACTAAATAATTATATTTTGGAGGACACTCGATTTGCACACTCCAACCAACCATAAACAATATCTGTTTCCTAATGTACTGACATTGCCACAGCATTGATCAAAAATGTATTTCCTCTTAATTTATAATAGTTATTAATCAATAAATGTATCCATCTCAACATCAATACAATTTCTAGGGCCATTGTATCTAACCTATGATCAGTACTCATAACATGCAGTGCAAGGTATTATTCAATCAAAATGAATTGGACCCTTCTGCTTCAATAACAATCCCTCCAAAATTCTACGACAGATTTCACTTCCAATATGCAAATCTCTGAAACATTATTTATTGCTTGTAAATTGTAATATAACATAAATTATGTAACTTCAAATTTGTGGTTGCAAAACTAAATTACAATAATCCAATTGCCATAAGATTGATATGAATATTTTGAACAATGACAACAGTATAAGCATTAAAAAATGTAATCAGTTGACCATTCTTAAAGCACTATACAGATGAAACAAAAAGACATGTTTAGTACAGTAACGGAAAGTCCAAAGAGCATACAATTAAAATATTACCTTTATTTTTTTGTCTGAAGGTAATTCTTTAAATTGTTACAAATACTATTAATTAATGAATACAAAATATAGACTTCAACCATTGAGCTCAGCGAGAATGGGTCCCGACTCCAACAGGCCATATATCCTGATGACAATAAAGTAAGGTAAGGTATATGTCCTAACCTTGGATTTTACATGCTATCAGAAATAAAAATGCAGACGATACTGACTCACTGTGCTTCAGTGCCTCAGTATTGTTTACATTCTGATTTGATAGCATGAAATGTCTGATGTTAAAATGTGTCCGGGGTTACAGCAGTTTACACTTTACCCTATGGCCTACCTCTACCACAATAAATATATTTGGACACACACTGGCTATATGCTCACTCATTAAATACTTGTCTGACTCTAAACAGCAGCCTTTTGTGTTCACACATATTCTTTTCAGATTACAACAACAGCAAAAACATTAACGCATGAAAAACATCTGAAAGCTATTAACAAATATTTGTAAGAAACACATTTATTTTTACAGGGCTGTCCAACACTGTGCTTCCTAAGAAATCCCAGGTTCTGTCCAAGCTAGGTTGGGGTAGCTAGGTTGAAAACAATTTGAGAAACCATGATAAAATAATTTGGAAATAGACAAACTGATGATGAGCTCACTCATTGAATGCATGGGTGAGCTCATCATCGTACTTCAAGCAATCTTTTGTTAACATGTATTTCTTTCAAAGTACTACTAAAGGTCAAGGAATGCAAAACAGCTGAAAGCTTCCTATTTTTTTTTTGTAGGAATGCATAAATTCTTACTGGACTTTCCAACTCCAACACTGTGCTTCGTAAACAAAATATCCTAGGTTCTGTCTCCTACCATGAATACTCTTCTTGCTCTTGTTGGGTTAGGGCGCATAGCCTCGTCGGGCCCAAGCGTCCGTTCCATGAAGACTCAAACATAATAACTGCGCCAGTATTTGTAAACGATGCGTCAGATGCGTCAATTCAGGACAAGGAAAGCAAAGCGATGCTGATGTCTAGGTCTACAAAATCGCGAGGTGGATTGTGAGGTGCTTTGGCCGAACAGGTTGGCACTTATTCGACAATGTTGGCACTGAAATACCATGGAATGATACAAAACTAGGCTTTTGATAAGACAATTCATCAATTCAGTCGAAAACAACTAATAGATTTTGTAACATGTTGTATGTTTTCATTAGTGCTCAGATATTTGCAGGGTGTCCAATGGACAATCGTCCTTTTGGCCATCACATCATGTCAAAAGTGGCAGTATACTTTAATGTCTTTTTGAGAAGTTTACTCATTTTCACAGAAGAAAAGTATTCTTCCATAACCAGTAGATGATTTTGTATTATTTTAGATATCAACGGCTGTATTACTTGTCTTTGCGTTTGGGAAAAATTCAAAAAATTACCAACAGTCTGAAAAAGGCAGCACGAAATAGTGAAAAAAATACAAGGGTTATCATAATTTGGCAGGACATTCAAAGGAATGGATGAAAGTGCACGAAACTTTCCGAAAATGTACACAAATGATTGCTTTATTCAGTGACATAATTAGTTTCCTTTGCTGTTTATTAATTTCCGTTATTGAAATTAAGATCCAACAGGGTGTCAATCGACCTCGTTTTCGCCTCACTTTTTACGAGGCTACTAAATTATGACACGTATACCATCAGGCCTAAAAAATATTATTTCATGAGCCAGATACCAGAATACTGTGACCATTTCCCGCAATATTGCGTACTTTGTGTTACTGGTAACTACATTTTCGCTGAACAGCCAGGAATTTGAATTAAATTTAATTCATCTTTTAGTTTAGCTTGCGTCAGGAAAAACAGAACATTACCTAGAGGTCAAAGGTCAAGGTCACGGGGACGAATACGAAATTTTAAGCTTCGGTACCAGCTTGTGTACCCTCTAGTTTTTTTGTTTACCTTTCGATCTGCTCGCAATGGAAAAAAAGACTCGCTGGCACCTTAGCTTGCGTCAGGAAAAACAAAAAATCACATAGAGGTCAAAGGTCAAGGTTACGGGGACGAATACGAGATTTTAAGCTTCGGTACCAGCTTGTGTACCCTCTAGTTTTTTTCGTTTACCGTCCGATTTGCTTGCAATGGGCAAAAAGGGACTCGTTGGCACCCCAGCTTGCGTCAGGTAAAACAAAACATAACCTAGAGGTCAAAGGTAAAGGTCACGGGGACGAATACGAGATTCTAAGCTTCGGTACCAGCATGGTGTACCCTCTAGTTTTTTAGTTTACAATCCGATTTGCTCGCAATGGGCAAAAAGGAACTCGCCGGCACGTTAGCTTGCGTCAGGAAAAACAAAAAGTCATCCAGAGGTCAAAGGTCAAGGTCACGGGGACGAATACGAGATTCTAAGCTTCGGTACTAGCATGATGTACCCTCTAGTTTGTTTCGTTTACCGTCCGATTTGCTCGCAATGGGCAAAAAGGGACTCGCCGGCACCTTAGCTTGCGTCAGGAAAAACAAAACATCATCTAGAAGTCAAAGGTCAAGGTCACGGGGAGGAATACGAGATTTTAACCTTCGGTACCAGCTTGTGTACCTTCCAGTTTTTTTCTTTTACCGTCCGATTTGCTCGCAATGGGCAAAAAGGGACTCGCCGGCACGTTAGCTTGCGTCAGGAAAAACAAAACATCACCTAGAGGTCAAAGGTCAAGGTCACGGGGACGAATACGAGATGTTAAGCTTCGGTACCGAAGCTTAAAATCTCGAAAAAACTAGAGGGTACACAAGCTGGTACCGAAACTTAAAATCTCGTATTCGTTCCCGTGACCTTGACCTTTAGGTGATGTTTTGTTTTTCCTGACGCAAGCTGGGGTGCCGGCGAGTCGTTTGAGCCCCATTGCGATTAAATCGGACGGTAAACGAAACAATTAGAGGGTACCCCGTGCGATGACATTTCAGTGACCTCTGGAGGTCAAACCATTTGTCTCGACGCTGAAAACGACGCTGAAAACGAATACGAATATGACGCTAACTTGACGCACATGGCCAAACTTACCTTCAGAAGTATTCGATTTACCCAGGGGGGTGTCATCCCTATCTCCGTAACGTGTCCACTTCTACTTATCACGTCACCCCAGTAGTCAATTCTGGCGCATGTCGTCTGCAGTTGGTTAAAACTGTTTTTCGCAAATAACTTTTTGACAAATATAGATACAGCAATGATTTTGATGTCATCGTGTTCGCCTCGTCAGAACACGTCGATTCATACAAATTCCATGTGGTTTAGGTCAAATCAAAATTTCATCGAAGGGGCGGGGCTTAGAGCCTCAGCTGGTGACCGCCGAACCGCAGGGGGACCGTAAACAAGGCCCTGACCTTTGATGACCTCTAGTGACCTCAATATTGATCTGAGCCTAAAATGATCCAGAAGATTTCGATTTGCCTTGTTTTGAGCTTTTCAACGCTGTCTTTTCCTTTGTCGTAACATTTTTACTTTCCGAGTTAGATGATATTTATTTCTCCCGAAATAGCATTAACTGCAATGGCGGAGGAGGCCGATGGATCCACATGACGTCACGCTCTGACGTCATGATCACACAGAATCGCCGGATGACTCTACCTCCTATATATGGCCTTGTATTTACCGTGCTTCAGACAAGGCTTATATATGTCCTTGCCTTCGTAGTGTGTCTTGCGCCACTAATGTTTCTTTTGCCTATGTCGATTGCTACCAAATTACTTCCATATTTTTTCACCAAAGAATTACTTTTATCACAAAGATAAAAAATAAGGTATCGTTTAGTCATTAAAGGAAATAGTTCACCTTCGGAATTTTTTTCATAACACGATTTTATTATATTTTTTAATACAGTTTCTTTTTTTCTTTTTAAAAATGGTCCTACATCGCGCCAATTCAGGACAGAAGGTTGTAAATTATTGATTTTATGGTGTGCGTTATTGGTCTGCGCATGCTCCATGGCAGTGCTGGCACTTTCAGACCGTACGGTACATCATATATGCGCCGTATTCCTTCGCCACAAAGTCAAATATCTTCGGCTGGAGAGTCTTTTCAGCCAAGAAAAGTTCCAGATAAGGATTTCTCAACACGGGTTACAACACTGCTATTTCAGTTCAAAACCCATGTTGAAGGTGAACTATTTCCTTTAACGATCACTTTTTGAGTGAACCTTTTGGGGGGGCCAAACAGGCCACTTTGGGCTCTGGGGGGGGGCGGCCGCCCTAAATGCCCCCCCCCCCCTGGATCCGCCAGTGTTTGGACACACACTGGCTATATGCTCACTCATTAAATACTTGTCTGACTCTAAACAGCCTTTTGTTCGCACATATTCTTTTCAGATTACACAAAAAAAAATATTAACGCATGAAAAACACCTGAAAGCTATTAACAAATATTTGTAAGAAACACATTTATTTTTACAGGGCTGTCCAACACTGTGCTTCCTAAGAAATCCCAGGTTCTGTCCAAGCTAGGTTGGGGTAGCTAGGTTGAAAACAATTTGAGAAACCATGATAAAATAATTTGGAAATAGACAAACTGATGATGAGCTCACTCATTGAATGCATGACTTCAAGCAATCTTTTGTTAACATGTATTTCTTTCAAAGTACCACTAAAGGTCAAGGTATGCAGAACAGCTGAAAGCTTCCTAAAAACAAATATTTGTAGGAATGCATAAATTCTTACTGGACTTTCCAACTCCAACACTGTGCTTCGTAAACAAAATATCCTAAGTTCTGTCTCCTACCATGAAGACTCTTGTTGGGTTACGGCGTATAGCCTCGTCGGGCCCAAGCGTCCGTTCCATGAAGACTCAAACATATTAACTGCGCCAGTATTTGTAAACGATGCGTCAGATGCGTCAATTCAGGACAAGGAAAGCAAAGCGATGCTGATGTCTAGGTCTGCAAAATCGCGAGGTGGATTGTGAGGTGCTTTGGCCGAACAGGTTGGCACTTATTCGACCATTTTGGCACTGAAATACCATGGAATGATACAAAACTAGGTTTTTGATAAGACAATTCATCAATTCAGTCGAGAACAACTAATAGATTTTGTAACATGTTGTATTTTTTCATTAGTGCTCAGATATTTGCAGGGTGTCCAATGGACACTCGTCCTTTTGGCCATCACATCATGTCAAAAGTGGCAGTAAACTTTAATGTCTTTTTGAGAAGTTTACTCATTTTCACAAAATAAAAGTATTCTTCCATAACCAGTAGATGATTTTGTATTATTTTAGATATCAACGGCTGTATTACTTGTCTTTCCGTTTGGGAAAAAATCAAAAAATTACCAACAGCAGTCGGAAAAAGGCAGCACGAAAATAGTGAAAAAATACAAGGGTTAACATAATTTGGCATGACATTCAAAGGAATGGATGAAAGTGCACGAAACTTTCCGAAAATGTACACAAATGATTGCTTTATTTAGTGACATAATTAGTTTCCTTTGCCGTTTATTAATTTCCGTTATTGAAATTAAGATCCAACAGGGTGTCAATCGACCTCGTTTTCGCCTCACTTTTTACGAGGCTACTAAATTATGACACGTATACCATCAGGACTAAAAACATTATTTCATGAGCCAGATACCAGAATACTGTGACAATTTCCCGCAATATTGCGTACTTTGTGTTACTGGTAACTACATTTTCGCTGAACAGCCAGGAATTTGAATGAAATTTAATTCATCTTTTAGTTCTGAGATGATAATAGTCTATCTGCATGGGCATAAGCCACGCATTTAATTTTCGCGAGGCTAAAACGCGACTTTTGCCATTTCCAGTGAGGTGAAAAAAAATTCACCTAGGTGTCATTTTCCACCCAAAAACACTTTTTCAGAACACTGGTCACATTGCCTGCCACATCTGCCTGAAATGGGTCGTTACGCACTTGCAGATGGATCCCAGATGAGCGACGTCGGCTGGCGTGATTTGACATTTCAATTTTTACCATAATTCGTTTGATAGCCATGCTGCTTGTCGAGAGGTAACTATGTACTTTGCAGTTCAGTTGTGGATACATAGATGGGAGGGTATGTGTAGTGATACATTGTGAGAAATGGAAAAGGGGAACGGGAAACCAAAGGAAAGCATGGATGTTTTGACCCGTTTTGACGATTGAAAATTCGTCTAAAAGGATAAAACTATCGAGGCAATGCAAATAATTATGTCTTAATTATAATTGAAATTATTTGTTGAATATTAAGAACTGTAATATTATATCATGTTGGGGATATTCGGATACGTACTGGATACATGCTCGTGTCACAATGGGAGGATCGCCACTACTTCTGTACCTTCGTAGGTATGCAGAAGCTAGCGCGAAATCCACGTGCCACTCATTTCAGTTCAACTTAGGTTTATTCTTGGAACCTACCTTTACATAGTATGTGTTAGACTTACAGTCCCTAGAAACATAATATACGCGATCATGTGTTGGTGATCGATGAGCAGTAAATCGCTGTCCTCACTCTCCGCAGTCACAAGCGCTAGAGGTGAATGCGATGCAAGGTTTGGCAGCAGGGACAGCTACCGTCATTGTGGTCGCGACACCAAACATGTCATACACATACACACTTATTCTTTGAAAAATGAAACGTCCAAGTCTAAAGCCCAGGCTACACTATGCGTGATTTGTCAAGGAAATCACGCGCGTGTTCTCCGTGTTTGCAGAACTTGCTTGACGTCCGGGATCTGCCGGTCAAGCTAATCACGCAAGGAAAATGGATAAACCATTGCATTTTTTTAATCGATAAACCACTGCATAAATATCTACCAGCTTCAACACAAGTTTCAACACTCACAATTTGCTCAAACGTGTTTTCATTCATCTTCCGCCACGATACTCATCACAAATTATTCAAGTTTAGGTCTAGTATAGACCACAATACGCGAAATCAAGCAAAATGATAAAAACCCTGCAACACGCAATCTCGGAAAACACGACAAGTTCAGAATTTTGAACTTTTCATCGTTCCGTCCGTGACGTGTCTGCGGAATTTCCTTGACGTTTCATCCGGGATCTGCGTGATGTGCCAGTGTAGCTCACCCAATGCATTTACTATCAGCTGAACTTGCTCTGTCACGCAAATCCCGACAACACGGATAACACGCACGTGATTTTCAGGAAATCACGCATAGTGTAGCCTGGGCTTAACTCTCGCTTATCATGCAACACTATACAATACAGGATCACAATATACATATGGTGTAGCACTGTAGGTGTAGGAAGAAGTTCAGTCGACCGACCGGCCGAAACGATCAAATGGCAGACGTTCAGAGTCTTCTGGAGGCATGTTTTGTTTTTTTGAACTCATAACCACATTCACTCAGGCCCTTTTCACAGGTGACAAAATCCCCCAAGGCACCGACCGAACTCCCATAGCGCAATGAATTAGCGTGTACCACTGACCTTTTTGCACGTCTCTGGCCGTCAACCTCTCGAACTCGGTAACATGCCGCCGGCGTCTTTCAAGCGTGAACTGTGTAATCATTTATTTGGGGTTGGGTGAGTGTGTGCGTGCATGAGGTATGTACGGATGTACGTTTTGTCTTGTTTCACTGTGTGAATTAGTGATGTCATTTTCCCAAATAAATCCTAACCGATTCCAAACCGATACCGAATGGGAGGCATTTCGGTTGACCGAATGCCGACCGATTTGGGTTGAAGCCAAAAATGTCAAAAATTTGACCGATTTTAAAATTGTATACTTATTTATGTAGATAACACACTGGCAAAAATAGCTTTGTTTAACATCTTAACCCGGCATTGACTGGGGTCTCAGCAGAACGCCATTGACTGGGGGGGGGGGGGGGGGGGCGTTAAACGCCCCTGGTTATCTTCCGAACCAATGATCGCAGCGAGACGCGCAAGGCAGAGATCGAAAGCTCTTAATGAGACAAGTCTAAAGCACGCTCAAAAATGTAAAAGTGAGGTCAAATGTTAGGTCACGGTCAAGTCACAGGTAAACATCAGCGTATTTGAGTTCATGGGCCATAATTTCCATCCAAAGCCTTTGATTGGGACCAGTTTCACCCAAAATGCTGCTAAAGGTATGATACATAGCCCGCATGAGCTAAAATGAGATTATTGGTCAATGTCTGGTCACATAAGGTCACTATGCTCAGAATATCTACGAAAGTCATGCAACACATGTTTTATGAGCTATTTTCCACGTATAATTCGATAGTGATAGTCATTTTACCACCTGACTTCACTTACGTGAAGTAAATGTCAATTTCAGGTCAAGTTCAGGTCACCGAAGGTCAAAATTAAAATTGTAAAATCTAAACAAAAAAGGCATGTTGCTAAACCAGTTTTGTCTCAGAAATACAGTGGTGGCATTTTATTGTCTGTATCTAGTCCATAAGCTAAAAAACGCAATTTCAAAATATGACGTCATGAGTTACCCATACTTTTGATGTCACAAGTCAGTCAAAAATGGAGATATCAGTTTTAAATTTGGCATGGTAGTTGCCTATGTATGGTTCTGACATATCCTCCGGTTTTTCGAATATTTTAGCAAATTTTGATTTTGTGATAATTTCCCTCCTTAAAAAAAGTTTTGTTTTTAGTTTTTGGGGTCAAAAACTAAACTTTTCAAAAATCCGAGATAGCTAGTTTGTAGCCGTTGCAATATTCTATCTTTTGGCGTTTTTCGATTGCATTTTGTTTCAAATGTGGCATTTGTACGGCCTGGCAAAGTTTAGCTGATTTTGGTGTAAAACTCGTTTGTGGTGACGTCACTAAATTCGCTATAACTCGAAACAAAATGTCAACAAATTTCTTCATTTTTGCACACAAGACGTAAAACTGATGTATAAGAAGGTACCCAAAGTTTCACGTTGATAACGCTATTAGTTTTACAGCTATCGCGAAAAGTCATCAGGGGGTGTTTAACGCCCCCCCCCCGTCAATGGCGGGTTAACGCGCCCTGGAGAGGGGGGCGAAATCCGCCCACCCCTCCGGTTTTTCAAAGATAGCGCAAAAACGGCGGCGCGCACCGCTGTCGTTTTTTGCACACCTGTTTAGAAATTAATTTCCCACATTATGTAAAATTATTGGCCTCGGGTCATCTCAGGTCAGGTCACCAGATCAGGTCACGTGATGACCTAAACTCCAAAACGTTTGCAGTAGGACCACAGCCACAGTTTTACGCTGATCAGTTTCAATCTTGCGGGACCTCATAAGGTCATAGATACCAACAATTTGTTTATCTCGGATTTATAATATCGGTAACCTAAGGTCAGGTCAATTTCGTGACCGCCAACACTTTTTTGTCAATAACTATCGACATAATGAAGATAGAGGAGAGAAAATGGTACTTATGTGTTTGTCTCGTCGAGACTCGTCTCCCAATATGAAACATGACCAACTTGGGTCACCACTTGATCTTGACCTGAGATCAAATTTCTCAGTTTACCTAACCCGGTCACCATGAATATGATTATAAGCGCCTTGACAAGACAAACGCGATGACGTAAAAATTATTGATTTATCTTTATTAGGTAAAACGTTATTTGCGAAAAACAGTTTTGCAAAAACAAATCACCTTTTTGACATTTGATGACCTCTGGAGCCTAAACTATTGACCTGAGCTCAAATCTGAGGACAATTATGATTGCATTTTGCAAGGGCTTTCGATTGCTTTTTCCGTTTGCTGCTAACTATCATAGTTACCGAGATATTTGGGGTGTTCGAAGCGAAGTCTAGAAAAACTTGCAAATCTGACCCTTGATGACCTCTGGTGACTTCAATATTGACCTGAGAAAAAAATGAACGAAATACTTTCGAAAGAGCTTGTCTCGAGCTATCTAACGTCGTTTTCCGCTTGTCGCTACGTTCCGTGGTTGTCGAGATCATAGGGGGGGGGGGGGGGCGAAATCCGCCCCTCTCCAGAGCGTGTAATTATCAGAGGCCCTCCAGGGCGCGTGTTAATGGAATTCATTTTCCCATTTTACAAATTTGTATAAGCAATTCCGAAACTTGTGTCGTGCCGCAAATGACGCGAAATTTTCCGGTTTTTCACTGTGGATAGTATATTTTTCTCATACAAATCATTATCGCCAAAAATACGTGTCTTGAAATGTCTCTAAAGTTCTGGGATCCTGGTGGGGGCCGGGATCATGGCGGGGCCGCTTCCATTGCTTTAACATAGGGGCCGCGAACCGCCGTCTGCCTTGGGAAATACCTCACGAAATTATCCGGCCCCTTGCGAAATATGAGGGAAGTTGATTTGGTCGTTTGCAGTTTACTAAGTGATATCTTAAGATCCTGATGGTAACGCCACCACAACAAGGGGCAATACTTTTAGTCTTTTTAACGCTGTGCTTATGTAAGGCATTGGGATAATACGTATTTTAAAGCTTTTATTTGACCTCCTTACAAAAGTTGAGTACAAGAGTTTTCTAGAACTTTAGAACAAGAGTTGAGTACAAGAGTTTTCGTCGACAGTTGCTGCTGGCAAGCTAATCGGTGTGTTCTTTAGGTTTTGTGTATGTGATCATGAGCCGTGCTCGAAAATTCATACAAAACATTAAATCATAAACTCAACTTTTGTAAGGAGGTCAAATAAAAGCTTTAAAAAGGGGCAATACTGTGTGATTAGCTTGCAGGCCGTTGTCATCCCAATTTTATTTTATCTACCGTGGTGATTAACGAAGGGTCTATAGAGTAAAGGAAGATGGATAATCCTGTGTTGGTAGGTACTTGCTCAAAATTTTGTTTTAGTAAAATTATCTACAGTTGAATGAAAACTTTTAAAAATAATTAGAACAAAAATTAAAATTGAAGTATAGAACTTGTATATTCATTATTAATTTATATTAGGTAATGTGGAAATAGCATTTGGCATGTATGATGTGGTGTACGGCCAACAACTGTTGTAACTCTATTATTGAAACTCAGACATTGCTGAGAAACTGTTTGTCCATCAATATCAGTTCCAATTCAGTTTGTTACCACTCAGTTTCACTTCAGTTTATCAGTTTTCCCATCTGCCTGTTCATGGATTTGTAGCCAGATGCGAGTGGAGGAAGGGAGCAAACTATAGTTCACTGGCCTAGTTCTTGTGATGACAAAATGGGTGAACTGGACGGTGGACAGTGGGGATGATGACCTAGAAGGATCTACGTTGTTGCTGATGATGTTTCACTGCGGTTATTTGTTGGTTTTGTTGGACACTGGCATTGTTCTTCACTTGTGCCATCTGCCTACTTCTCTTGTAGGTCATTTGCCTTGCCGGCATCCATAACATATCATATATGAAAATATGTTTTGTTGTCTTGCCGTCATGTGGCTCACCTGATTGGTATAGTTTCGGTTTGAAGTCCTTTCTGCTGCCATTTTGCTATTGTCTGATGCATAGGAGGATCATAATCAAATCAATATTTCCTTTCTACACAACTATATTTCCTTTCTCTACAATGTATAGGTATAGTAGTATATGTTGCACTATTGCAGGAATACCGAGGTATTCATGTAGACGCACATCTCCGGTCTCCCGGGTTTGACCTGGTGATCATCATCAACATGTTTATTGTTTTATAACATATTTGTATGGTATACATAAGGTAGAGTTGGCGCAAAAGCTGGGGAGCTTGACTCGAGGCGCCAACTCTAACACATATCATCAGGTACCTAATAACTCAACCGCCGCCGTATCACCGGTCATCGCGCGCAGCAGATCATACATCGCGCGCCCCGCCGGAGGAGCGGACCCACCAGAGCCTGCACAGGACTACGATTTAATAAACACCAGTGAATCTGTGAGAGTTTTGCAAGTAGTTTTGGAAGTGACGGGCTACCGCGCGGCCGCCGCCGCTACTGAGACTCGTGCCGTGCAACAGGATTTGTGATTGGATGGATCTGGACTCCTGCGTGAAGTTGTAGTGTAGACTCTGGGATATGTTGCTAATCAATTCGTTTCTATGACAAGTGTATATCGGGCATGAAAAGATAAAGTGTGTTGTGTTTCCTTGTGGGTGCCCGCAGGGACATACCGGGGAGTCTGACTTCTGAATTATGAACATGTGGGCGTTTAGTTGGGACATATCAGTTCTCAATTTGGTGTGGAGAGTGTTGCTTGCTTTAGTTCCATGTGAATAATATAAGGGGGGCTTGGGTATACCTAACTGTTGTGTAATCTGTTTTTTGAAGTCGGGATAAGGGAGCTGTTTCGTGGCTTCTGGTAATTGGTTCCGTTGGTTTCCGGTGAGAGTGAAGAAGGAGCGCTGGCCCTTATATTACGTAGTGCGAGTTTGAACTAGGGTGTAATGGTTTGCGTTTCTTAGTGTCCTGTTCGTGTCGTGTTCGCGTGAATGTGGCATGATGGCGGTGATATAGCTGGGTGTGTTGTGACGTTCGGGTGCAGTTAATTTGTGGTAGAGTGTTAGGCGGTGAATGTGTCGTCTCGTGGTCAGCTTGTCCCATCCCAGCTCGATTCGTAATTTGTCGGATGATGTTCTATAGAGCGTCCCAGTCGTCATCTAGCTGCTCTGTTTTGCAGTGTCTCCAGTCTTGTCGCGTCTTGAATTGTGACATGTCCGTCGTAGATGGTGTCACAGTAGTCGAAGTGCGGTCTGATGTATGTTTTATATATTTGATCGAGAACGTGTCGGGGAAGGTGCTGTGCAATAGCGTACAGTGGACTGAGTGTTTTATTGACTTTATTTAATATTTCGTTAACATGTTCATGGAAACGGAGATCCTTTGAAAAAGTCATGCCAAGGTGTTTATGTGTTTCGTTTATGGGTATTGGGACATCTCCAAATGTAAGTGTTGGTGGTTGGTGTTGGCTTTTGTGGGAAAATGTTTGTTGGATGGTTTTGGCAGCGTTGAATGTAATGGCCCACTCCTGACCATATTTATGAATTTCGTCCAAGTCGTGCTGTAATGTGTGTTGGGTAGTTAGTAGGTTCGTTGCTGTGTGAGAGGCATATAATGAGGTATCGTCTGCAAAAAATAGTATGTCGTGCGTGCGATTCGAAAGTCCATCTAGGTAGATTAAAGCCAGCAATGGTCCAAGAACAGATCCTTGCGGACAGCCGGCATTAATTTTACGTGGGACGGAAAATTTATTTCGAATGTGTACTCGTGTTCTGTCGCTCAAGTAGGATTTTAACCAGTTGAGAAGTCTTCCTGAAATCCCGAATTCGTTTTCGCATTTGTGTAATAAGCCCCTGTGCCAAATTTTGTCGAAATATTTTGAAATATCTAAATAGATAGCGGTGAAATCGCGGCCAGAGTCTAAAGATTTGTATAAATTATGGGCTAAATAATGAAGCTGAAGTTCAGTGCTATGGTGCCTTCGATAGCCGCTTTGTTTCTCTGTCAGAAAGGCGTGGGTAGTAATGTGGCCGTATATGTGTTTGTACACAAGCTTTTCAAATACCTTTGAAAGAGCTGAAAGAATGCTGATTGGTCGGTAGCATGTGGGGTCAGAGGGCGAACCTTTGTTTTTGAATATGGGTTTAACATTAGCTGCCTTGAAATTGCTTGGGTAAATTCCGAGGGAGAGTGATTTGTTGAATAATTGTGACAATGGCTTTGCGATTATGAGTGCCGTGAGTTTGAGTAATTTTACAGGGAGGCCATCTGGTCCGGTTGATTTGTTGGCGTCTAGTGAGTTTAGGATTTGGAGTACTTCGTGTTCGTTGGTTGTGATTTTTTCGAGTGTGGGTATCGGTGGTGTGTTTGCCATGCTAGGTGGTGGGACATGCGTGTCGGGTATGTGAAGTGTGGATTGTGCAGCAAAATGGTCGATGAGAAGTGTCGCTTTGTCTAGGTCGTCAGTCACTACGTCACCGTCAAGTCCTAGCAGTGGTGGGATGGTGTCGTCGCGTGCTCGGCCGGCGATGGCGCGAAGTGTTTTGTGATATTTGTGAGGGTTTTGTTTCTGAGCTAGTAATTTTTCTACTTGTCTGTGCAGATGTTCGTTTTTTAACCGTCTGTTCGTCGAGCTAACAAAATTACGTTGGTATCGCCACCTGGCCCAATTTGAGTCAGTTTGTGTTTCTTTTGCAAGTTTGAACAGTCGGTCTCGCTTCCGTATGTTTAGTTTTAGTTCAGTCGTGATCCAATATTTATCGTTGCGTTTCCGTCTCATGCGTGTTTTGGGGATTGCGGCAGACGCCGCGTCGTGCAGGGTGGCGATGAATTCGGATGTTGCTGTGTCTATGTCTTTGTCCACGATACTTGTCCAGTCAGCGTCGAGAAGTAGTCTGATCAAAAGTGCAGCGTCCATTTTTTGGTAGTCCCACATAGTGATACGTTGTTCGTCGGTGTTTTGTGTAGGTGGTGCTAAATCCAGTACAGCAAATATCGGGAAGTGGTCTAGGTGCGCAAATGATGATAGTGTACCGCTGTGTTGTACTATGTTGATGTTGCTGATGAAAATGAGGTCTCGCAAATTGCTGGTACTGTGCGTCACTCGGGTAGGCTGGTCTATGACTTGGTGCAGGTCTAACATATGTGCCGTGTCTTTGAGTTTGTGGTCAAATGGTGTGATACTACTGTGCTGATGGAGAGGATGATCAAGGTAAATGTTGCCAGTGTTGAAATCGCCCAGTGAGATTATTGCTGTGGGTGTGTGAGTTTGGGCCTGGCAGATAGCCTCAGTGAAGGTGTCGAGGAAAGTTTGCAATCTGTCGGAAGGCAGGTTCGGTGGGAGATAAATGCAGCTGATAAGTAGGGTGAAATTTTGTGTTTTGATTTTTGCCCAGACCCACTCCTCATCCCCAATCTCAATATTCGATAATTTCTGGATGGGTAATGACTTGTGCACGTACAGTGCCACCCCTCCTCCGTGTCGTGTTCTGTGCTTTGTGAGTGGTGGGTGGAAGTCGTTGATGGAGTACTGGCTTTCGGCTACTGATCTGTCTAATTTTGTTTCAGTTAAGGCTAATATTTTTACGTTGTTTGTCGTGATGAATTGTTCTAGTTCGTCTATCTTGTTTACTGTGGTGATGCTGTTAATGTTGAGATGAGCGATCGTGAGCTGGTTTGTTTCTGGTGGGCCTGGATTTGTTTCAATACCGTGCATTATCAGTAGTGTTTGTTTGTTTTTGTATGAGCCAAGCTGTGACCATTGAGAGTTTGTGATGAGCGGGGAGGTGTGTCCTGTCCTGTGTTGGGTGGGGTGGGGTGATGGGGTTGGGTGGAGTTGGGGGTGGTATGTTAGGTGATGTAACACGGGCAGTAGTCCCAGGCAGCGCCGGCGGCCGGCCGGCAGTCCGTGACGGGCGCGAGGCCGAGAGAATTCGCAGGCCCGGGCGGACACGTCCCCCCGGCGGAGCGGCAACGATGACAGCTAGCAGGTTCAGGGGAGTAACTCACGGCGCCGGCGAGTGCACTGCGGACAGTGTGTACATCCGTCAGAAACAAAACAGATAAACAGATGAACAAGGCACAATCACCAACCAAATAAAAGACACAATTACAAACAAGACACAATCAGCAACGAATCGTTCTCGACACGCCACAAAATGATCGGTGTTAACTTACATATATACAATACAAAAACACAAGCATATATAGCATAACAGACAGTATTGCAAGCTGGTACTTAAAAGTGCAAGCACCTAACCCGACCTCCCCCCCCCCCCCGTCCACCGTCGACCTGGTGTGGAGAGCCCCGGTGTGGAGCGACCTGGTGTGGAGAGAGAGCTGACGAGGCCGCGGCATCCACGCACCCGTCACCCGCGTCAGATCGTCACACCCGTCACCCGCGTCAGAAGATCGCTGTGTCTGTGTAGGAACCCAGCCCCTGCATGCTTATCACTACTTTTGTAATACATTTCTTGCACAACTTCTTATTTCTATTAATTGAACACAGAATACTGGGGCTTATCCATGGCTTCAATGGTATTTTTCTTCTGCATGGCTTTGTTGTTTTGGAAAGCTTGTGAATTCCTTATGTAAAAGTATTTATTAAGGCAGCACAGGGGCTGGGAAAGCAGGGGCTGGGATAAGCAAGTGTGCATGGGTTCCTTCCATTCCCTGTGAATGCCATCCTTGCATGCCTAACGAGAGAGGGAACCCAAACAGGTGAGTTGAACAGGTTAGCTTCATGTGTTGTATAAGTAGTATAGAAGAGAGGAGTTTTTCCTTGGCATTCCGGATGGATGTCTTTTGATAGTTAATTTGTTGTTCTTGAAAGATAGGTATATCCTTGAGTTTCAGATCAATATGGGTGACATCCCTTACCCAGATATCTTCATATCATACATTTATGTGCAATGTTTTGTGTGCATTTTTATCTTTTTATATCTATAATAATTACTTTTATATCCTATTTCAAGCAGGAATATGTATATGTGCATTCATGCTGAAGTGACAACATTTGGTCCAGCAGATAACCAACCACTACTTGTTGACTTATGACTGACTTACGAGGACTCACACCAAATCTAGACTTTTACGCTGGGAACATAGTTACTGACATTCAGGAAATTCATCAAAACGGTAAGTATAACTCTGTAACAAAACTGTAACAAAAGTAACAACTGTTACAAAACTGTAGGCTTTCACTTGCAAGAAAGATTCTCTATAATACACTGAAATGCTAGGTCATTGAAAAACAAAATGGACAATTTCCTAACCTTCCAAGGCAGCTCTGGTGTTGAGTGGTCTGTAATATTTGTGTCCGAAATATGGTTAAAAGCAGAGATGTTTCAATATTTCAACATAGATGGTTATAATCGTTTTGCCTCTTGCAGAGATGTAAGTGGATAAGAAGGAACAGCTATGTATGTGAACAATCAATTTAATGCTAAACTGAGAAATGACTTAGCAGCTATAAACAATGATAATCATACAAATAATCTGTTGAAATAGAGCTTAAGGAGAAAAATGTTGCTAAGAATGTAATACTTGGAGGAATTTATAGATATACAAACTCTTAGCAAACATTATTTATTGATTATATGGAACAAGTTATAACTGCAATCGAAGAAGAAATAAACTTGTTGCACTTGCAGGTGATTTAAATATAAATATATTGAAAGAATCAGAGGATAGGCATGTGAGTTGCTTTTGCAATCTTTTGTCTTCTTATGGTTGTTTCATTGATTTCAAAGCCAACTAGAGTTCTTAAGAACCATTCATCCTTGCTCGATAACATTTATAAATAAACACAACCATATAAAGTCTTCTGATGTATTGATCTTTCAGATAATTTTCCTGTATATGCCCTTATATCATGGATATATAAAACAGAATCAAATAATCTACCCAAGGAAGTTTTTAACATGCATAAACTTCCAGAGCTTAATCAATATATTACAGCCAATCTGGCAAATTTCCAAGCTATAGCAGATCCTAATCTAGCTTGTGCTGCCTTAATAAATACTGTTACATAAGGAATTCACAAGCTTTCCAAAACAACAAAGCCATGCAGAAGAAAAATACCATTGAAGCCATGGATAAGCCCCAGTATTCTGTGTTCAATTAATAGAAATAAGAAGTTGTGCAAGAAATGTATTACAAAAGTAGTGATAAGCATGCAGGGGCGCAGGAACTATGTTCAAGTTGGGGGGGGGGGGGGGCGGAGACATTCTGAAGTCGATTCTTTCCATGCAACGCCCATAGGCGTAATGTTAAAATTCAAAATGTTGGGGGGCGGCTGCCCCCCCCCCCTGCCCCCATGTTCCTACGCCTATGTAAGCATGACAATGATTATAACAAATGTAGAAACATTCTTATAAAGGTAATGAAGGAGGCAAAACTATTATATTTTCAAAAGTCGTTTGAAGCTGGCAAATAAAATAATGAAGAAACATGGAAGTTACTTAGAGAAGTCTTAAAATGCAAAGAAAACGCCAAACTGTATACCATCCTGTTTTATTGATGATGCTAACACAGTTCATACCAGTGAACATGTAGCAAGTGGTTTTAACAATTTATTTACATCCATAGGACAACAGCTGGAAAGTGATATGCCTACCTCAGAGAGTAGCCCAATGGAATATCTTACACAAATCGACTATCCGGCATTTAGCACCCCATTGTCCACAAATCCTTTGCAAATTGAGTATATTATAAACTGATTGAACTCTGTGGGAGGCGGAGTAGACAAAATAAGTACCAAGATTCTTCTGGCAACATATACAAACTGTATCCATCATCTTACTTATTTCTTTAATCTTTGTTTTAACCCTCGCCTGACAGGCTGAGGTGTTTCTTGAATAACATTTACACATGCGGCGCATCTTACTGAAATTTATGGTAGCTGGGTTTACAACAATTATACGTAAGTTGCACAAATTTAATGAAATTAGTTGAGTAGTTGGGGAAATAATCATGTTTTGATGACGTCATGTTAGTGGAAAAACGATAAATATTTGAAAAATGGTAGAAAACCGAGTTTTAAAGGAAATTGCAAACGCAATTCACCAAAGATACAAAATGACATTTTCTTTAGAATGGCAATCTCGGATTTCCAAAATTTTGGGGTTTTGACCTCTAAAATAAATAAAGAATCTGATTAAAAAAAATCCCCACAAAATCAAAATTTTCAAAGATGTTAGAAAAACCGGAATATATGTGAGATAACTGAGCATGGACAATACCCATACCAAATTTCAAATAAAAGCAATACCTTAATTTTTGACGGAGTGATGGCTCCCAAGTGTAAGAAACTGATGACGTCATTTTTTAGTAACTTTTTTATACTTTTTTTTTGGCAAGATACGAACAAATAATTACCTTTTCTGTACGTCTGAGCCAAAACTGGTCTAGGAACATGCCTTTTTATTTACATTTATCAATTTCTAATTTTGAGGTTTTCTGAAGAGCAAATTCGCTGTTTTGGACGTGGTAAATCCGAGGTCATTCACTTGACCTGGAAGGTCACCCGTTGACCTGAAACCTAAAAATCGCATACCATTAGATTCCTCTCATGACAAGCAACATGCTGGTTCTTACTGCATTGCTCTAAGTTGCTTGGTTTGGAAGTTAACAGGGGGGCCTGTCAGGCCCACCCCGTAGGGCGAAGGTGAAAAAGCTCCCATAGGGCGAGGGTTAAAAATGCTTGAAGTGAAAGTGGCCGAAAAGTGAGGGGGCCATTCCCCCCCCCCCCCTGTTCCTACGCCTGTCTTCCGTCGTCTGCAGCTAGGCAAGGGCGCTGCCACCTTCCGAAAGTGTGGGGGGAGGCATTCTGAAGTCGATTCTTTCCATGCAACGCCCATAGGTGTAATGTTAAAATCCGAAAATGTGTGGGGGGGGGGGGGGGGACACGTCCCCTCATGGCAGCCTTGAAATTTGGGCAATTTTCTGGAATTTTTGGGTCCTAAGAATTTTACTCTCTTCATATTTGTTAAGGAAATTTGCTCTCTTTTCGCCTGATCTTACCGACATTGTAGTTCAAATATAATTATACTTTCCTCACAAGGATTTAATATCTATAACAAATCAGGATTTTTTACTTTCCAAGTAAAATAATTAAAACAAAAATGAAAATCCTAACTTGCCTGACAATACAATTTTACTCTCCACCTATGGATTTCCACCTATGGAAATCCACAATTTTTTTTTGTGAATTTAAAAAGTGAATTTCTTAAGCTTGAATACCAAAATAAGTCGACTGGCCCAAATCCGCGGAGAAAAAAAAATGGGGTATCTTTTTGCCACAAAAAGATGCCCCCACGGTGAGAGACTGGATCCGCCAGTGCATGCCGCGGTACTTATACCTGGGGGCCGAATTTTCCCATACCAGGTTAGGTGGGCGCCACTTGAAGCGTTTTTACCACCCCTGGACATTAACGCCAACTCAATAGTGGATCGTTTGACGTAAACAAAATCAAAATCGGTCGATACATTTTTGAGTTATATGGATTTTCAGTCCAAGATGGCGGCCAGAATCGCGGTCGGCAAATCGATATCTTCGGAACCAACAGTCGGATCGGAATGATTCAAACGTCATTAGGCAGACAATGTCAATGTTCATCCCCGGAAACAACATTGGACACATTGCTGGTGACCTGTGACGTCACAGAGGTCAAATTCCCAAAATTGTGACATTTGGCCAGATTTGACCTTCGTGACCTCATTTAACCTTGAAGATATTGACCGAAGGTCAAGCAAATTTTATAAATTGTAGATCGTCATAGCACCTAACTACCCTGTAAGTTTCATCATTTTTGATCACTTTTGGTTAAGTTTCATCAATTTTCTAAAAAAGACTGAAATGTTTTCGATAGAGCTTGTCTAGAGCTATCTAACGCCGTTTTTCGCTTGTCGTTACGTTGCCGTGGTTTTCGAGATCATAGGGGGGGGGGGTCAAATCCGCCCCCCTCCGGGGCGTGTAATTATCAGAGGCCCTCCAGGGCGCGTGAAGCCTCGCCGGTGCTCCCCCCCCCCCCCACACACACACCGAGAACCAGCAACCACCCTGGCAATACTCACGTTCAGCATCTACCTAATTGGTGTTTTATGGTGCTTTGTTTCACCTTATATTACCTTATTGACCTGACACTCCGAATAATCATTTTATGTTGGAGAGTGTTGAAGATGGCAGTACATGCATTGCAGCACCCGAAATTGCAGCGTGATTGGCCCAATGGTTCCTGAGATACATCGTATGTGTGTATCTGTGGTCCTTTCCTTCTTGTAGGTGCTCAAGTGTGCTGAAGTATAAACTTCAATTCACTCTGGGGAATCAGGTGTATTATTCGATCTTAACGTATGTATGCCAACTTTGGTTCAGTTTGAAAAACCGTTTGATCATCAGAATGATTTTCAGGCAGTATCGGTGTTCGATATGTTCCACGTTCGCACATACGACGCAATACGCTACCACTCATATCAAAATGCAGCATGGCAAAACTAATATTGATTTGATGGGCTATTAAATGGCAGAGACCCGACTTCAATCGGTTGAATAGTTCCAAAGTTATTAGCTTGCGGAAAGCGTCCGCACGGCCGGACCGGGCCGGGCCGGGACAGACTATCGTGCCGGTTGGACAGTATATTTGTCTGGTAAGTTGATGAGAAGTCTCGCCGGTGCCCCCCCCCCCCCCCCTCACACACCGAGAACCAGCAACCACCCTGGCAATACTCACGTTCAGCATCTACCTAATCGGTGACTACATTCATTTTTACCAGCCGCGCAATGTGGGATCCGCACAGATAAAACGTACACACGGACACCATTGTTGACAAATGGCGGATAATGCTCTCATATACATGAAGTACCTGATAACCTTGGTTCTCTTATTTCTAGCAGCCTTGGTTCGCAGATATCCACTTCACATACTCTCTGTTCTCCCTTCATGCCTCCGTTCGATGTTCGGTGTTCGGTGTTTGGTGTTTGGTATTTGGTATTTGGTGTTCGGTGTTCTATGTTCGGTGTTCTGTGTTCTGCGTTCGGTGCTCGGTATTCGGTGTTCGGTGTGTCGCCGTCGCGCGACAGTTGTAACATTTGCAGGGTGCAGCTGGGCGGCAAAAGATCACGGCGCACCGGCCCCCTCCCCGAGCGTCTGTCAGTCAGTTGGGATCGCTGCCCCCCGCGCCTGTCCGTCCGCTGTCAATAAGAGCCGGATTCGCCACGGGTGCGTCGTAAATGGCGCCGACCGTCACAGCGAGGTCGCGAGCGATGCCGGTGCGCTGTCATGTGATGACTATTCAAACTGTCAGATTAGCACACTGCAAACTCTGTGGCTTGTTTTATGGTGCTTTGTTAGAGGTCGATTGTTTTAATAAAGGGAAATGTTGGCTTTGTTTTGAAGCGGACATTGTTATTTGTCAGGTGTAAAAAATAAACTCAAAACAAGACATCTCATGGTTGCTACCTTTATATCTATTCATCGCCTATTCATAAACTATTTGCAAAGGATGGCCTGGACAGCGCATTGACAAACTAGACACGAATGAAGCCCATCACCTATTCGCCCTTTGAACTACCTAGGTGAACCCAAATCCAAATAGTGTTTGGCGATACGACTTACGCAACAAGGGTGGCTATGGTGACGGCACCATCTCGGGCCTCGTTTGGCGCCTGCGTGACGTGTTTATTACGTCTGTATTTTTTTTAGTGTGACTGACATGACTATGCCGTGTGCAGCCCAAAAGGCTGGCCTCTTTGTACCAGCATTGATATGCGGCGTGCGCTATACGGAGGGCGAAAACTCCATAGGCAGCTTTGAACACCCGAATCACGGCTGTGGTGTTTAGGGATACAATCATTAGGGAACGATGGCAGGTCACATATAATGAATTCATCGGTTTTCTGGGTTATTAGCGGATGTCCACGGAAAATGAAATGTCATATGGTACAAAAATATTGATTTGATGTGTGAGATGATAGCTGATGCCATTGTGATAATAATAAGTTGAAGAAATATGATCATAATATGGCAGTAATATCTTGATTGTATACCAAATATACTAAATGAAAAGATCCGAGCTTTCGTGGCTAGCACATTATCAAGGATCCTTGATAATGTGCTAGCCACGAAAGCTCAGATCTTTTTCATTTAGTATATTTGGTATACAATAAAGATATTACTGCCATATTACGATCATATTTCTTCAACTTAAAAATATTGATTCTTCAATACCTTGCGCGTATTGTCTATGACAGTTTAATATAGGACTGGCAAAAAGTAAATTATTATAAAATAATTTGGATTCCTGGCCGATCATGAGTGGAATATTATATAAATGTGTACGTTTTCGTCTGACAGAACTGTTGGCGCGATTACCTACCCACCTTTATCTATACTTTACCTTTAGACCTACTGTTCGAAAGCTCATCAACAATCATTTTGAAACCATTTCTGTCATGTTTTGGCTTAGGTCAATATTGAGGTCACCAGAGGTCATCAAAGGTCAGATTTGTCAGTTTTAGGACTTCGCTTCGAAAACCCCCAAATGTCTCGTGAACTATGACTTCCAGAAAGAAGCTGAAAAAGCAATAGGCATATCTTGAGCAATGCAATGTCTAAGGTATCTTCACATTTTAGCTCAGGTCAACAGTGTAGGCTCCAGAGGTCATCAAAGGTCAAAAAGGCTATTTTTAACAAAACTGTTTTTCACCAATAACAGTTAACCCAATAAAGATAAGGCAATAATTTTAACACTATCGTTTTCATCTCGTCAAGGCGCTTTGAATCATATTGAATTGGACCAGGTTAGGTTAACCTAAAAAAAAATGACATCTGGTCAAGGTTGTTTTGAATATTGTTGGCCAGAAGCCATAGGAAGCAAACAAATTAAAGCAATCTGAGGTAGCATTATCAGATTCAATGCTAAATAAATCAAAGTTAAAATCACCTGCTATAAATGCTGACTTGTTTAAATTATTAACTTGCTCAAGACATACATCAAGCTCATTTAAGAAACAATTGTTATCCAAGTCTGGTGGTTTGTATATAACACCCATAATGCAAGTTATATTGTATGATATTTGGCATTCAACAAACAAAGACTGAGTGCAGTTTAATGCATTGATTTTAAGGATGAATTAATGTTTGATGTATTTTTCATTTACATAAAGTACAACCCCACCACCTGTTCTATCATCCCTATTTTGAAAATGTGCAGTGCATCCAGGTATTTGATGATTATCTATCATATGATTAGATAGCCATGTCTCTGAGATACAGATTACCTGCCACGCACACTTGCTTCTATGAAGAAACAGTTGACATTCTTCAAATCGTTCATTGGAACAAATTGATCTTGCGTTGACATGTAATATATTCAATTGGTTTAAAGCTGCTTTTTGTGATATATTGCTATTATGTGGAACAGAATAATAATTGCAGGAGGATCTCAGAGATTCAAAACTTCCCTGGGCAAAAGAAAGTTCAGGTGTGGCTACACTAATAAATGGGTTAAATGTTCTACAATTGATTTTCTCTGGTAGGTTAGCACATGCTACTAAATTCATGTGTTACACAATAAATAATAGCAATTCAAACCTGTTTTACAAGTCAACCTGCAGTAAGAAACTACGTGCAAACAGGATCAGTACTACTTCGGGGGAGCCCAGACAAAAGAGGAATACTATCAAGTCTAATATAATCAAAATTATAAATTTAGAAAGAGGTCAAAAATGGAATCAAAAGTGGACACAAAAATGGAAACGTCACGACAAAAATATAAATAAGTAGACCATGCAAGGAAAATAAATCATTGTTTTTTTTGCAAACTATGCAACAAATGGGTATCATGTGACCAAGCAAATATTTCTGCTTACATTGTTGCATGTTCACCACAAATGTTATAAATGTGTTAATGTGTTGTTATGTTATATAATTGTTATAAATGTGTTACGATGGTGTTATTGTGTTGAATGTACTTGGTTAAATATGTTTGCAGTGAGCAGTATATTGATATAGGTATGTACTTTTACGACATCAGATGACAGGCAGGCACATGTGATTAGTTCACTCCTCCAGAGACAAGGTAGGCTGTTTAACAACACATTGAAGAAATCCCAATCCTTCATAGTTTACAGACAAACCTGAACATGCCCGATTGAAGCTTATTTTGTATTTAATATAATATTTTGCACACAGGAAGGAAGTTGGAATGGGTAGTGGTATATCATATTCATAAGTTAACTTCCCCATGCAGGTAAGTTGTGACCGCTTTTGATTGGCATTGTAGTATGTTTTATTCACAGACATCTGTGAATAAAACACAGACATCTATGATGTGAGTTTAGAGTGCAGTGCGCTTCCACTCTTGGATAGCATTAGCCACATAACAGTACATCTGTATTTGTCCTCAGTGACGATCAGTGCAAAATAGAGGCTATCAGGGGCTGACCCAGGAGCAACTCGTTAACTTGTTATATAATAAAGGGCAAACATTCCAATAGCAGTTAAATTGATGGGAAGTGGGAGCCCTCCAGTCTCCAATATTAAAATGATTAAAACAGCTTTCTGCCAGGCTAGTTTGCTTTATCAGCAAATATTAATTCTTCCATGCACATATTCATTCCACATAAATCCAAGCAGCTCCAATAGCACAATGGCAGAGCTGGCGGATTCATGCCTGGAGGGCTCAAGTGATCAAAGTGATCATTTACTAGGACAACGCAAGTTAAGGAGAGCTCCAGTAAAGGGGTCAGCACCACTGAATGCACATAATAATCTTGTCATGCACTGATGTTTCAGCCGTCTCCATCATCAATATTAAATGCCAATCAATCAGCCAGTGGCCAACTGCAGATGGGAAGAAAAACCTTGTAAATGCCTCCCCATTCCAACTTCCTTGTTAGTTCATTGCTCATATTTACTGAAATGTAATAATGATTAGGCATGCCCAGGCTGGTTTTCATTTTACTTACTCAGCCTTCCTGGATTGTCTGGTCTGGCGGGTCGAACCAACCACAAACTCCTCCAGACAAACTCCTCCGTCCTGCGAGTGACTGAGCCTTGAGGGATGTTTTGAAGTGTCTGTGAGCGCATGAACTGTCTGCTGGTTTGTCCTGGGGTCTGTCTGTGAGGTGCATCGTGTGTAGTGTCAAGTATTTCCTCCATAGTGAACCAAGGCTGGATGAGACTGTAGCGCTTGTCTGTGTCGTCCCTGGCCATGATGTTTCCATTTTGGTATGATAGTTTGCGATCTCTCTGTTCTTCCTCATTTCCTCCAGGAACATAATCATGTTGGCCCTTTTCTCCGTGAGGTTTTCATGGACAGTGACTTTCTCCTTCCACCCACCTTTCTGCTCCAACTTGGCCTGAACAATCGCTTCTCTGTCATCCAGATCCTGGAACTTTACGATCACCCGCTTTTTGTTCCTTAGTCTATGGCAGGCAGCAATGCCTCCTTTTAGGCTTACTTTCAGTTTGTCCTTGATGACAGTCATGGCTGCCTCTCGTGTTTCCCCTGGGGTCTCGCCTTCCTTGAACTCTGGGAAAGCACCTCCCAGGATGAGCGATGTCTTTCGGTTATATTGTTCAGCCTGATCAAAGCTCCTGTTAAGCTGGGTCAGCTGCTCCCATAATTTTGTGTTTTCTTTTTTCAAGTTTTCCACCACCTCCCCAACTTTTTTGTTCAGTTTGCATAGTTGTTATTTCCTCACGAAGCATAGCCGTCTCCCTCCCAACCGCCTCTGCAACAATCCTTTCAAGATCAGGTACCTCCATTTCTAGACTCCCCCTTACTCTGAGACTAAGTGTTAATGAAAAAAACGAACACTCCTGTGCAACAACAGATATACGATTAAATTAAACCAATGGAGCAAATACAAAATAACTAACTGAAGATTTACAAACACAGAGAAATGTATACTGCCTGCAACCACTGGTGCGCCAATATCGTTTCGGTTCGGATCATAGAGCTGTACGTCCACCCTCTGCCACTTCAGGAACGATGATGAAGTGACTTGGGACCAAGTGGTGGCCCAAGTAGGTTATGTTGCATGTTGGGAGGCGTGGCTCGACGAGACAAACACATTGGTGCCGGTTTCACTTCTCTGTCTGCATTATGTCGAGAGTTATTGACAAAAAAGGTGTTGGTGACCTCGGATGACCTCATGTGACCTTGCAAGGGCCCCTGAGCAAAATGATTGCCTGAAACATCAAGAAGGGCTAGAGTAACACACTAGACTATACAAAGTTGGCCCGATCTGATGTGTGATCTCTAAATGAAAAGCATTTGCCAATTATTTGCCGTTGCCAGCAATAATTTGCAAATGCAATGCAATTTGACAGGCAACCATGCAACGTTACAGAAAAATGAATGTTAGCATTGGATTCCCGGCACATTTTTCTATATAGACCGGGGGTACGTATGCTTCAAAATTATGCGTTGTACATTAAATAACCACAAATGATCAAGGGAGGAGGCGATTTCCGACATTTGTAACGTTAAGTAAGACCAATAATTATTTATTTAATACAAAAAGGCGGACCAACCGCAACAGTTACAAAGTACCGGAATTGGTTAGCTTATGCCTGAACAATGGTAACAATGGGGTACGTTTGTCACATTTCCTGAAGAATACGTTGTAAACATGATTATATTACGAATCTAGCCCGGTTTCCCTATGGCGGCCTTACGCTTCCAGCCGCCCCGGGAGCGGCGAATGAGCGGCCCGGTCCATAACGTACTCTGGCTTCATATTGGCCGAATGAGATGATATGCTCGCAAGTAGACTGCGGCATTTAATGAGTAAATACGATCTATGTATGCACAACATAATATATTTAGTGCATACCTTCTCCTGGTCGATGTCAGAGCTGTCAGAAAATAAATGTAACAAAATCTGTACTAGGTACAGCCATTGCAAATTCTAACATATACGTAAGTCAGCCACTCGACTGTGTGTGTGTGTGTGTGTGTGTGTGTGTGTGTGTGTGTGTGTGTGTGTGTGTGTGTGTGTGTGTGTGTGTGTGTGTGTGCGTGCGGCGGCGGCGGCGGCGGCGGCGGCGGCGGGCGGCGGGCGGCGGGCGGCGGGCGGCGGGCGGCGGGCGGCGGGCGGCGGGCGGCGGGCGGCGGGCGGCGGGCGGCGGGCGGCGGGCGGCGGGCGGCGGGCGGCGGGCGGCGGGCGGCGGGCGGCGGGCGGCGGGCGGCGGGCGGCGGGCGGCGGGCGGCGGGCGGCGGGCGGCGGGCGGCGGGCGGCGGGCGGCGGGCGGCGGGCGGCGGGCGGCGGGCGGCGGGCGGCGGGCGGCGGGCGGCGGGCGGCGGGCGGCGGGCGTGTGTGAACGGTGTATGTTGAGGACATTTGCTCTTCACACACCGGTAAGTCGAGGACCGAAAGCCGGTCCTCGACTTTAAAGCTAATCAAGAACCGATAATTAACGTCTGCTCGGTCATCTGACTTAATTTTGAGATGGTCCCCAACATGTACGAAAACCTTACTTTTTCACACATATTGTGTGAATGTGTGTGAACGTCGCTGCAATCTGATGTGTGTGAACTTCAGACGACTGTGGGGGCAGCCTTATTGAATGGCATCACCATGATCCGCGCATGAACCTTTCTGGTTTTTCTATTCCAGAATTATTGGAAATTCGTTGCTTTCATCACTTCCTAATTAATATAGCTAATTATTTTAGCCGGCGGAAATATTTAATTCATTTTTCTTATGAAATTTGAGGTATTTGAATCTTACTTTACGAAACTATATTTTCTGCGGAGAAGTCCTGCTGTTCGTCAAGGCCACAGAGCTAGCTGTTCGTCAAGGTCATAGAGATAAGGTAGAATCTTCCCTGCCGCGCAGGTATCTGTCATGACGTCACCGGGGGAATACTTATATCCTGCATAGCGAGCTAAATATATGAAACACTACTTCGCAAGTGTCATGCATGTCTAACGTACATGATTGCAACGTCAATAATGCATGTTAGACAGTATGAAGTCTCATATTAATGACAAGGAAACTCACAAAAGAGTCCGGTAACGCCAGGTTCTGGGAAACCAGGAGGGCCAGAATGGTCATCCGCCTCAGGTAAATGCCGTAGGAGGAGTCAGGGTGCTGAGGTGGCGACGTGTGAGGGCCAGAATGGCCATCCGCCTCAGGTAAATGCCGTAGGAGGAGTCAGGGTGCTGAGGTGGTGACGTGTGCGGGCCGGAATGGCCATCCGCCCCAGATAAATGCCGTAGGAGGAGTCAGGGTGCTGGGGTGGCGACGTGTGAGGGCCAGAATGGCCATCCGCCTCAGGTAAATGCCGTAGGAGGAGTCAGGGTGCTGAGGTGGTGACGTGTGCGGGCCGGAATGGCCATCCGCCCCAGATAAATGCCGTAGGAGAAGTCAGGGTGCTGGGGTGGCGACGTGTGAGGGCCAGAATGGCCATCCGCCTCAGGTAAATGCCGGAGGAGGAGTCAGGGTGCTGAGGTGGTGACGTGTGCGGGCCGGAATGGCCATCCGCCCCAGATAAATGCCGTAGGAGGAGTCAGGGTGCTGGGGTGGCGACGTGTGAGGGCCAGAACGGCCATCCGCCTCAGGTAAATGCCGTAGGAGGAGTCAGGGTGCTGAGGTGGTGACGTGTGCGGGCCAGAATGGCCATCCGCCCCAGATAAATGCCGTAGGAGGAGTCAGGGTGCTGGGGTGGCGACGTGTGGGCCGGAATGGCCATCCACCTCAGATAAATGCCGTAGGAGGAGTCAGGGTGCTGAGGTGGCGTGGATTGGCGATTGGAGCACCACGGAAACCGCAGTAAGTCGTGGATCCCAACAGTAGCGAGCGGCAGGAATGGACCCAGAAGGAAAAAGGATGTGTGTGAGGCTATTTCAAATGTGAGCCTGGATTAAATAAAGGTGTAAGAGTTACAAATCCCTAAGCATTGATCCCATCAGAAGTCCCGTAAAATTCCAAGTGAAATACGGACTAGCTAACCACCTGGACCCGACCATGCAGCGACCTATATGTTCGCTGGTGATTGACCTGCCTCCAAAATAAAAATGTATGAGCGGGACCAGTTCGATTCTGCATTTGTAACCACAAAATGTAGTAATATCTCGAAAACACGGGGATATAACATTCCGAAAATGCCATAATTCGATTCCTGATCTCAAGAAAACTCCGTGAGCAAAATTTCAAAACTGTTGCAAATTGTTGAAAATTGTTGCAAGCAGCTCAAATTGTTGCAGATTAAGCCAGAGAGCCTCAAAATTTATGTCATTCCATTCAGCGGCCCAAAATTAACCAGAGAAGAGTTTTCATGAAATTCGAAAAATGTTGCATGTTGCAAGAAATCGCAGAAGCAGACAGAGAAGCCGGAACCCGTTACAATGGCACTCCTCCGGCCAGTGACGCCACTCTTGCGGCCAGTGATGACGCCCCATCGGCCAGTTACGGTACCTTTTCGGCCAATGGGCACAGGCAATGGCGGTACCCTTCAGGCCAGTGACGGCGCCCCTCCGGCCAGTGACCGCTGGAGGTGCGAGGCTCTCTCAGGCCTCGACAATCGCCCTCTCAGACCAGCCTGGGATCCGCTCAGGCATGGCAAGGGTTCTGTCAGGCCTATAAATCATCTAAGGGCCCCTCATTCCGCACGAGGGCCCCTCAGGCCGACAGGGGGCCCGCTCAATCCGACCGAATTCTCCTTCAGGCCGATCGAGGTCCTCTCAAGCCGACCGAGGACCGCTCAGGTTGACTTGGCCCATCAGGCCAATCAAGTTCCCGTTCGGGGCACCGGAGGATCCCCTCAACCCGTCCGTGGGCCCCTCACGCTAACCAAAGGCCCCTCATACGGAACATAATGGCCCACAGGCTGCCAAAGGGTCTCCTCAGGCTGACAAAGGGCTCCCTCAGACCTAGGGCCCCTCAGACCAAGTGATGGCCCTGAAGCCGACCCTTTGTGAATTTATACGCACGCCACTGAGTGTCACTCATGGGGGACAAGAAGAACAATAGTTTCTGTGATGATGTTCCTTCAATTGAGGTAGAATGAGTTTATCACTCCGGACGGGGCAGGGGCTGCCCTAAATGACTTTCCCGCTAAAAAAAAGTTGAATTCCGAGACGGAGAAGCTCCTGGATTTACGGTGAACAGTCTATCCTCGTGCTGTCAGCTAAAGCTGAGCGCATATTTGTATTCTGTTCCAACCTTACGTTTGAATGCGTTTCGCGCCGACACCATGGTGTCGGCGCCATTCGCTAAGCAGAGCTGTTTGCATTGACCATATCCGATCGCGCAATATTTGCTGACAGGCGGAATTTAAAGTCATGGATTTACGTGTCACAAACTTTCAGCACGGTCCTCCCCGCGCATTGACTTCATCTTACTCAGGCCGCTGCCACCGATACAGGTCATCCCAGTCAAGGGTAAATAGGACGAGTTAGCACGAGTCGCGGAGTAAGCCCCATGCATCAACTCGAACATCTCTCCCTGCCAACTCTTCTTGGTGCAAGAAGAAGTCAGGCGGGCGCGATTGTCAAATGCGCTACGCAGGCACGTAGCCAGGATTTTTTCTCAGGGAGGGGGGGGGGGGCACCCGGCAGTACAAAAATCGCTCCTCAGCCATATCTTGTTGACTGGGGGAAGGGTAGCCCCGTGCCCCCCCCCCCCTGGCTACGTCCCTGGCGCTATGAGGAAGGACTTCAACAAGCACCGCAACGACGTGGCTACGATGGAATTTGGACGAGGCGCCTCTTCGTCCGTGGAAGATGGAAGCGTCGGCATCTGATGGAAGTGGTAGACAATAATGTCTACCACTTCCATCAGAGATAGATTCAGTCAGAGATAGGGCTAGGTAGATTTCGGCAGGTCAGAGAGGAGAGAGAGAGAGAGGGGGTATATTTCAGAAGGCCAGAGAGAGGTGAATGACCTAGCCGTGGCAGAATTAGTCACATCCACGATCGCACTCGAATATACGTGCTGCTGACGAAAATGCGTGCTACTGACGGACGGCATACCTACATGTGAGAGTGCTATACAAATAAATTCAGTATCTGTTTTTAAATACATTTATAACTTTACTTTTTCGAGAGAAAAAAAAACTGCAAATGAGTAAGCGTAAGAGAATTTACAATTTTTGCAGGAAAATGTAGTTTATTAATTAACCTTTAACGCCACTTTAGGCCCATGGCGTCCCCTTTGACGGCGAAAATGCCGGCCCCTGGGTCAGTCGCCCACCCCATTCGGAAAAATCCTAGATCCGCCCCTGGGTATGCTTGAAGAAACGGCGCCCCAATTTCCCGGGAAAAAATGCGCCCCTATTCCCCGGAACAAATACGCCCCTGTTCCCCGAAAAAATGCGCCCCTATGCCCTGCTCCCCCCCCCCCCCCCCTTGAAAAATCCTGGATCCGCCCCTGGTGTCCCCTCAACATTTTCGGATTTTAACATTACGCCTATGTTATGAGCGTTGCATGGAAAGAATCGACTTCAGAATGCCTCCGCCCCCCCCCCCCCCCCCAACTTTCGGAAGGTGCCGGCGCCCTTGTGGTTAGGGATCTCTCAGCCGCCACTTTCCCACAAGTCAGGGGTGGGGTGCTTCTGCACGTTCGCACGTGTGCACCACGTATTTGTATCTCAGAAACTGCTTCCCTGATGGAGTTGAAATTCACCATACATTTCCTTAGCGTTCGCTTGTTCATCACCACCTACGGCGCCTTACTGGTTCGATACAAAGTAATGGAAGAAAAATGACGAATGACCTCAGGTGAATATATTTTACCTCGTGGAGGTCACAGGATAAAAATACTACATGGATCTTTGCATTGGCGGATCCAGAACGTGTGGTTTGGAAGGGGGGGGGCAAAATTCTAAAAAGTCTCGCACAATTCTGAAAACGCATCGGATTTGGCTTGCTTATGCATTGATAGCTGATTTAAAGCTAACTTTCCTTAGTAAAAGTTGCTTAGATTTTCTTTTATATCAGGACATGTGTCGATCTTGCGCCGATTTCAGGTGGTTTTGGGGGGGGGGGGGAATTGCCCATTTTGCCTAACCGTAGATCCGCCACGTAGATCCGTAAAACCGTTGATTGCAAAAGATATGGGACTGGTGAAAATTGGGCAAATTTAGCAATTTTTCTGTGGATTTATATACATTTTCATGTTTCCCCAATGAGTATAATTGGGAGGTCACAAAATAGACTTCACTTTAGGTCACTGATATAAAAATCATCCGAAATAGCAGAATTGTAGGCGTGTATGACCTGATTAAATCCTGTGAGTATCTAACTGATCAGTCAAACAATGTGGCTGCGGCACGACCTTACATTTTTGGAGGTGGGATCACTAGACTTGACTTAGCAACGTGACCCGAGGAGACCCAAGGTTAACAAATTAACAGGATTTGGGCAATTGATAGGCAAGCAGTTGTACCAAAAATGGCAGCGCGAAATGGCGTCGTTTTCCGCTATTTCCAAAAAACCTAAGGGGGGAGGGTATCCGCCCCCACTGGCGGATCCAGGGGGCGGACATCAGGGGCAAATGCCCCCCCCCCCCCACAGGAATCTGAGGGAGAGGGGGCATGCAATACAAGTATGCCCCCCCCCCGCGCGTTCCCTGCACTGAACGTGAAAAACAATGCTCTTAGGAGAAAACTTCATGAAAGCGAAAGTTTTTTCCTCTTAAGTGATTTAATTTTAGTTTTGATGTATCCCTTGCTTTCAATGAGAGACAAAACAGCGCACCTGATGCAATTCAAGCAGTCCCGGTGACACTCGCCTCACGGGGGGGGGGGGGCAGAATCTGCCACCTCCCGGAATTTCTCCATAACTATACAACTCTAATAGATATCAACGTGAAACTTTTAGTACCTTATACTGCATCAATTGTACGCCTTCTCACCAAATTTCAATTAAATTTATGAAGCATTTGGGGAGATAATAACGTTTTAATGACGTCATGTCATTCTATTTTTGGTGGAAGAACAATATTTAAAAAAAATAGAGTTTCAAAGCAAATTGCAAATACAAAACGTCCAAAGAAAAGCAATGTCATTCTCTTCCAAATGGCCATCTATAATTTGTTATTTTGGGGGGTTTTTGAACCCCATTTTTTTTTCTCGGAAAAATGTCCACAAAATTATTTTTTGTGAATTCGAAAAGTGAATTTCGTAAGCTCGAATACCAAAATAAGGTGACCGGCCCAAATCCGCGGAGGGAAAAAATGGGGGCTACCTTTTTGCCACAAAAAAGATATCCCCAAAAATGGGGGTACCTTCCCCCCGTGGCTTTTCCTTAAAATAGGCCCTGAGAACCATGCAACGTTGCATCAACTACTGATACTTGTTGTACCTATTGTTACAAGGATGCAAGAATAATGTTTCCACATTCATCCATGTTGACATCACTTGCTGCTTCCATGGGTGCTGCAAAATAGTTTTGGACAATTGATGTTTTGCGTATTTGAAGTAGGTAATAGAATCAAAGCATCATTCAATATTCCACAAATAAGATAGAAAACACCATTATTATTTTTGGTTCTGATCATATGAGAGCAATCATTTTATCCAACATGATTTTACATGACACAGCATTTTTGCCAGTATTGAATATTTGACCACAAGAACTACAGATGCAGGATGCTGTGGCTATTTTGGTCTGGGTATGCCACAAATTGTATGTTATTGTTCAGAATCCAACATGATTTTACATTGGCACAGTTTTTATGTCAGTATTGAATATTTAAACATCATTTTGTTCAATTAATTTTATATGTGATAGAGATGAAGAGATTGTGACAAGATACCTGGAAAAGATAACAAGATCCAGCAAATACATTTCACTAAACTTTGGAAACAATACTTGATCGATCAAGAATGTTGGCATTAGGTATCCAAAATTTGACCTATAATTTGGCACGCTCTTCAGATAGAGCTCTAAGAAAATCCAGGATCAGGGATACTAAAAAAAATGAGAGGGGAAGTGGTATTTGCTAAAATTGTATTGCATGAAGAAAGAGGAAAATTCTCTCTTTCCCCATTCAAAATCATTCCTGTCCACTGGCCAGGATCCTCCATGATATTTAACAAATTTGGATCTATTAACATCACCATCATCATCATCATATATTTATTTGCCTTGACAATAGGTGAAATTCAGGATGGACACATTGGTGCACGTTGCCATCAACACAAAAGGATTGGTCCATAAGCTTACGCTTAAATCAGAGCACATATCCCTTTGATCGCGGAACGCTAGTTGTAGCTATCTACTGACCACCGCACATGATTTATCGGGATACTGGATTCAGATATTAGGAAGGTAATTCCTGTGTTTTGTTTTATATAATGAAGCTTAGTTGGCAAGGAGTAAGTTGAAAGCACTTGCTTGCAATGTCCTATTATTTCGGGGCAGCCCGCCCGGCCAACCGGGACGTCGCCACGATCCATCCCGGACCGGGGACGTGTGCGGGTACCGCCCCGGTTGGCCCATAGAAAGTAAGTCGTAATACAAAAACATATTTGCGTAAGTTATGCACAGTAACCCCATAGAGGTGACCATCTTGACGTTTGAAAAAGACTACAAGTCCGCCATTATTCTTTCAACTATTAATAAAAACTGACCTCAGGTCAAGGTCACCAAATAACCTAAATGGGGCATATTGCATATCATCTCACAGGCATTGTCGCCAGAAATCCAATGATGCCATATGAAGGCTCCATTCTATCGAGGGTTAGGGGCAAATTAGTGCTGATGACCACAGATGTTCTCAGGTGACCCTGCAAGGCCGTGGGCCTTGCAGGGTCACCTGAGAACATCTGTGGTCATCAGCACTAATTTGCCTACGGAGTACCTAATTATTTCACCTGAATCGGCAAGAATCACCGATGGGAGCATCTTGAGTATCAGTTTCATGCCAAACATGTCAAAATGAGGCATTTGAAACTCTTGGCAACTTGAAATTGAAATTGAGTCAATTGAGGCAATAGAGGCAAATTTAAGTGCCCATTGCCTTATAATGGGGAGTCCCCAGAATTGAAGTGATGCCGATATAAAATCCAAGATTTGCAATTTGCAATAAAAAATACAATGTAACGAATTCGTATTACCTATGTAGGTGCTACTCAGGATATTCCCAAGCGGAACGCTACGTTATACCTTTAACTCGCCCCCTCCCCCTTAGAAACATCAATATCGTCAGGTCAGATCGATGGTAAAGTTAGCCGAGGTCAATTCTGTACAAGCAACCACATTTTACAGCAGCCGTGCGCGTCATTACTACATAAACAGACAATGTGCAAGCTCCAGGGTCGCCGCTACCTAGTGGGGGTCGTCCCCACATTTATGGGAATTTTTAACATTACGACTATCGGTATTGCATGACAAAAATTGACTTCAAAGGGCATCCCCCCCCCCCCCCCCCACACACACACACAGATGATAAGTACTTGATTTGACTTGGCTTTACCTGCTTGACCCGTAATAGCCGCTGCCACGTGGACAGGCACGTAGCCAGGATTTCGTCCAGGGGGGGGGGGCGGCGCCTCGAAAGGGCCACTTACCGAGCGTTGAAAGGGCCCCTTTCCAAGCGCTGAAAGGCCCCCCCCCCCCCAAAAAAAAAAAGTGGATGAAAAGGCACGTTACAAGGATGGCAAATGCAGTATGACAGGTATGACATGGGCCATACCAACTTTTAGGAGCTGGAGTTAGCAAACTGCCATATCAACTTTGGAACGAGCGACACCAATTTGGAATCAGCTATACCAACTTGGAATATTTTGTTATGCTCAAGACTTGGAACTCTTAAACAAATTGCGCCGCAGAGCGGCGCGAACATTTTGAGTCTTATGCCCTGGATATGCATTCTCATCAATGCGTCGCATTGCGTATGGTGCGGACCTCTAAAATTGCTATATTGTGCGTTTAAAAGTGCGGTAAGAAAAGTGTTAAAGTTAACTATTTTGCCCAATTATATAGGAAAGTAGCAACATAACACATACATGCGCCGAGAAACGGGCCGAGTTTTTTCCTAACCCGCATATAATTGAATTTGCAGTTAAATTGCACCGCGAAGCGGCACGAAAATTTTGAGTTGTATTCCCTGTACAACTGTATTCTTACTGTTGAAAGGCCCAAGGTCCCTTCAGATCGTCTAGGGGCCCCTCTGACCTTTTCAACGCCCTTCCGACCTGTTCAGGGACTCATCTGGGATCCGCGAAGCGAAAAGGCTAATACAAAGAGGGCTTACTCTACAGGACAAATTAAAATCGGAGATTTCGGGTATATTGTAGCACCCTGACGAAGGGTGTTACAATATACCCGAAAGCTCCGCTTTTAATATTTGTATTGTGGAGTAATTCCTCTTTGTATTTAATCTTCATCTGGGATCTCCACGTGCTTTGACCCTTCCGGTCTCACCAGGGACTCCTCTGACCTTCCAAGAAGCCCCTCTTGTGTGTCAAGGGGCCCATTCGGCCTGTTCAGAGGTCCTTCCGACCTGGCCAGGGACTGCACTGGCTGCTTTGTCGCCCTACCGACATGCTCAGGGGTAGGGGCGGCGGATTGCCGGGCGCAGGGTATCCAAAATCCCCACCTCCCAGTTGAAAATCCTGGGGAGGGGTGGGAGGGTCATTTTTCCCCCAGATTTAGCAGGCCAAAATCTGGGGAGGGGGCAAAATTACCTTTATGCCCCCCAGGATTTTCGACTGGGGGGCATTTTGGGTACCCTGCCCCCGCAATCCGCCACCCCTGCTCAGGGACCCCTCCAGTCTGGCTAGGAACTCATCCGACATGTTCAAGGGGCCTTCCGACCGGCCCAGGCACCCTTTCGGTCTAGCCAGGGGCCCCTTTGACTTGCCCAGGACCCCCCCCCCCCCCTCCGATCTACCCAGCGACTCTTCTGGTCGGCCTGTGCTGGCTGCTTTGTCGCCCTGACGACATGCTCAAGGGGCCCTCCGACCTGCCCTGGGGCTCCTCCGTGCTGGCCAGGGGCCAATTCGGCATGTTCAGGGGCCCTTCTTACCCGCACAGGGGTCCTTTTGGTCTGGTCAGGGCCCTCCGATCTGCACAGAGGCCCTTTTAACTTTCCAGGGGCCCTCTGGTCTCTCCAGGGGCCCTCTAGCCTTCTAAGGGGTCCTTTCAACCTGACAAGGGATTGCGCTGGCTGCTTTGTTGCCTTGCGACATGCTCCGAGGGCCCTCTGACCTGCCCTGGGGCCCCTCTGTGATGACTAGGGACCATTCGGCTTGTTCAGGGGCCCTCCTAACCCATATAGGGGCCCTTTTGGTCTGGTCAGGGGCCCCTCTGACCAGCACAAGGACCCTTTTAACTTCCCAGGGGTCCTCTAACCTGCTCAGGGGCCCTTATGACCTGGCAATGGACTGCGTTGGCCGCTATGTCACCCTGTTGTCATGCTCAGGGGCCTCTCGACCTGCCCAGGGGCCCCTCTGTGCTGGCT
This sequence comes from Chirona hameri, assembly GCA_036785665.1. Taxonomy (NCBI): domain Eukaryota; kingdom Metazoa; phylum Arthropoda; class Thecostraca; order Balanomorpha; family Balanidae; genus Chirona; species Chirona hameri. The sequence continues at coordinate 63,702 of JAXIVJ010002128.1, read as the reverse complement.
AGGGGCCCATTCGACGTGTTCAGGGGGCCCATTCGACGTGCTCAGTGGGCCCTCTGACCCGCTCAGGGGCCCTTTCGGTCTGGTCAGGGCCCCTCTGACATGCACAGGGCTCTTTTGAACGTCTAAGGGCCCTCTGGTCTTTCAGAGAAGGCCCTGATGGCCCTAAAGGACATCTGAAGTCCTCTTTCGCGCGGTCTCATCGGCCCTTTTCGGCGCGCAGTGCGCCGAAAAGGGCTCTCCTGGCCTCCAGGGTGGGGGGGGGGGGGGGCCGCCCCCAACCCCCTTGGCTACGTGCCTGCACGTGGATGACCTCAATCAATATCTATATCTGTAACTTCACAATGCCTGGCCACGCGCGTGACAGGGGCCCTGGGTACGTCCAAGATATGACATTTGCATACGTTCATAGAATAGAGAATATTGTGACAAGCCGTTTGACCCCATAACCGAATTTTTCCGAACAATACTTCCTGAGATCTGGAACGAGTTGCCCATCCGTCGGATAGGCCGTTTGCTGTGACGGGGATCTACTTTCAGTGGGCGAATAATCAGCTGATTGTCGGTCCTCATAATTCACGAAATGTACACGTATTTCACACAGCCGGTCCTCGGATTCCGGTGAGGTCCTCGACATTCCGACCTCATGGCATTTCTTCCCTAAAACGATTCTGACAAATTTCTAACGTCAGGGTACCTCTATTCGTCACACATTTTAAGTGCCTGCATTTTGGCGGGCCTCAGGCAATCGCAACAGGTGGTCCTCTAGATACACGGTACAGACAAGGTGCTCGTCTTACACCGCACACACGTATAGGTGTGTGTGTGTGTGTGTGTGTGTGTGTGTGTGTGTGTGTGTGTGTGTGTGTGTGTGTGTGTGTGTGTGTGTGTGTGTGTGTGTGTGTGTGTGTGTGTGTGTGTGTGTGTGTGTGTGTGTGTGTGTGTGTGTGTGTGTGTGTGTGTGTGTGTGTGTGTGTGTGTGTGTGTGTGTGTGTGTGTGTGTGTGTGTGTGTGTGTGTGTGTGTGTGTGTGTGTGTGTGTGTGTGTGTGTGTGTGTGTGTGTGTGTGTGTGTGTGTGTGTGTGTGTGTGTGTGTGTGTGTGTGTGTGTGTGTGTGTGTGTGTGTGTGTGTGTGTGTGTGTGTGTGTGTGTGTGTGTGTGTGTGTGTGTGTGTGTGTGTGTGTGTGTGTGTGTGTGTGTGTGTGTGTGTGTGTGTGTGTGTGTGTGTGTGTGTGTGTGTGTGTGTGTGTGTGTGTGTGTGTGTGTGTGTGTGTGTGTGTGTGTGTGTGTGTGTGTGTGTGTGTGTGTGTGTGTGTGTGTGTGTGTGTGTGTGTGTGTGTGTGTGTGTGTGTGTGTGTGTGTGTGTGTGTGTGTGTGTGTGTGTGTGTGTGTGTGTGTGTGTGTGTGTGTGTGTGTGTGTGTGTGTGTGTGTGTGTGTGTGTGTGTGTGCGTGCGTGCGTGCGTGCGTGCGTGCGTGCGTGCGTGCGTGCGTGCGTGCGTGCGTGCGTGCGTGCGTGCGTGCGTGCGTGCGTGCGTGCGTGCGTGCGTGCGTGCGTGCGTGCGTGCGTGCGTGCGTGCGTGCGTGCGTGCGTGCGTGCGTGCGTGCGTGCGTGCGTGCGTGCGTGCGTGCGTGCGTGCGTGCGTGCGTGCGTGCGTGCGTGCGTGCGTGCGTGCGTGCGTGCGTGCGTGCGTGCGTGCGTGCGTGCGTGCGTGCGTGCGTGCGTGCGTGCGTGCGTGCGTGCGTGCGTGCGTGCGTGCGTGCGTGCGTGCGTGCGTGCGTGCGTGCGTGCGTGCGTGCGTGCGTGCGTGCGTGCGTGCGTGCGTGCGTGCGTGCGTGCGTGCGTGCGTGCGTGCGTGCGTGCGTGCGTGCGTGCGTGCGTGCGTGCGTGCGTGCGTGCGTGCGTGCGTGCGTGCGTGCGTGCGTGCGTGCGTGCGTGCGTGCGTGCGTGCGTGCGTGCGTGCGTGCGTGCGTGCGTGCGTGCGTGCGTGCGTGCGTGCGTGCGTGCGTGCGTGCGTGCGTGCGTGCGTGCGTGCGTGCGTGCGTGCGTGCGTGCGTGCGTGCGTGCGTGCGTGCGTGCGTGCGTGCGTGCGTGCGTGCGTGCGTGCGTGCGTGCGTGCGTGCGTGCGTGCGTGCGTGCGTGCGTGCGTGCGTGCGTGCGTGCGTGCGTGCGTGCGTGCGTGCGTGCGTGCGTGCGTGCGTGCGTGCGTGCGTGCGTGCGTGCGTGCGTGCGTGCGTGCGTGCGTGCGTGCGTGCGTGCGTGCGTGCGTGCGTGCGTGCGTGCGTGCGTGCGTGCGTGCGTGCGTGCGTGCGTGCGTGCGTGCGTGCGTGCGTGCGTGCGTGCGTGCGTGCGTGCGTGCGTGCGTGCGTGCGTGCGTGCGTGCGTGCGTGCGTGCGTGCGTGCGTGCGTGCGTGCGTGCGTGCGTGCGTGCGTGCGTGCGTGCGTGCGTGCGTGCGTGCGTGCGTGCGTGCGTGCGTGCGTGCGTGCGTGCGTGCGTGCGTGCGTGCGTGCGTGCGTGCGTGCGTGCGTGCGTGCGTGCGTGCGTGCGTGCGTGCGTGCGTGCGTGCGTGCGTGCGTGCGTGCGTGCGTGCGTGCGTGCGTGCGTGCGTGCGTGCGTGCGTGCGTGCGTGCGTGCGTGCGTGCGTGCGTGCGTGCGTGCGTGCGTGCGTGCGTGCGTGCGTGCGTGCGTGCGTGCGTGCGTGCGTGCGTGCGTGCGTGCGTGCGTGCGTGCGTGCGTGCGTGCGTGCGTGCGTGCGTGCGTGCGTGCGTGCGTGCGTGCGTGCGTGCGTGCGTGCGTGCGTGCGTGCGTGCGTGCGTGCGTGCGTGCGTGCGTGCGTGCGTGCGTGCGTGCGTGCGTGCGTGCGTGCGTGCGTGCGTGCGTGCGTGCGTGCGTGCGTGCGTGCGTGCGTGCGTGCGTGCGTGCGTGCGTGCGTGCGTGCGTGCGTGCGTGCGTGCGTGCGTGCGTGCGTGCGTGCGTGCGTGCGTGCGTGCGTGCGTGCGTGCGTGCGTGCGTGCGTGCGTGCGTGCGTGCGTGCGTGCGTGCGTGCGTGCGTGCGTGCGTGCGTGCGTGCGTGCGTGCGTGCGTGCGTGCGTGCGTGCGTGCGTGCGTGCGTGCGTGCGTGCGTGCGTGCGTGCGTGCGTGCGTGCGTGCGTGCGTGCGTGCGTGCGTGCGTGCGTGCGTGCGTGCGTGCGTGCGTGCGTGCGTGCGTGCGTGCGTGCGTGCGTGCGTGCGTGCGTGCGTGCGTGCGTGCGTGCGTGCGTGCGTGCGTGCGTGCGTGCGTGCGTGCGTGCGTGCGTGCGTGCGTGCGTGCGTGCGTGCGTGCGTGCGTGCGTGCGTGCGTGCGTGCGTGCGTGCGTGCGTGCGTGCGTGCGTGCGTGCGTGCGTGCGTGCGTGCGTGCGTGCGTGCGTGCGTGCGTGCGTGCGTGCGTGCGTGCGTGCGTGCGTGCGTGCGTGCGTGCGTGCGTGCGTGCGTGCGTGCGTGCGTGCGTGCGTGCGTGCGTGCGTGCGTGCGTGCGTGCGTGCGTGCGTGCGTGCGTGCGTGCGTGCGTGCGTGCGTGCGTGCGTGCGTGCGTGCGTGCGTGCGTGCGTGCGTGCGTGCGTGCGTGCGTGCGTGCGTGCGTGCGTGCGTGCGTGCGTGCGTGCGTGCGTGCGTGCGTGCGTGCGTGCGTGCGTGCGTGCGTGCGTGCGTGCGTGCGTGCGTGCGTGCGTGCGTGCGTGCGTGCGTGCGTGCGTGCGTGCGTGCGTGCGTGCGTGCGTGTGTGTGTGTGTGTGTGATTTTGCCCGGCACCAAGTTTATCCACGCTACATTTTCGCCAGCTCCATTTGCCGGAAAAAAAACGCGCTGTGGCGCATTGCATGTCATTTAAAGCAGGTCGTGTGTGGGTGCCAGCTTATCAGAACGTGCCATGTGTGGGTGTCGGCCAATCAGAACGGGCCATGTGTGGGTGTGCGGCAAATCACAACGTGCCATGTGTGGGTGTCGGCCAATCAGAACGGACATGTGTGGGTGTCGGCCAATCAGCACGGGCCATGTGTGGGTGTCAGCTTGTCAGAACGGGCCATGTGTGGGTGTCGGCCAATCAGAACGGGCCATGTATGGGTGTCGGCCAATCAGAACGTGCCATGTGTGGGTGTCGGCCAATCAGAACGTGCCATGTGTGGGTGTCGGCCAATCAGAACAGGCCCTGTGTGGGTGTGCGGCCAATCAGAACGGGCCATGCGTGGGTGTGCGGCCGTCCGCCTGTCATACGCCGGCGGGAACCTGCCACATCTGACAAAATGACGAAAACTTGCTACACTTTGACAGTTGTTTAATATGAAGAGCGCCTTTTGGAAGTAGTATTGCCAATGAACGTCAACGCCATTGTTACGAGCGAGCGCGAAGCGCTCGTTCGTCCTTCCGTGGTAAATGAGACAAATCTGATTATGAGCGGCCCGGCCCGGCCCGGCCCGTGGCGACGCTTTTGAGAAGCTCATATCTCTGCAACCGCACGTCCGATTGACAAGCGGACTTCTTTGCTGAGCAGCCCCATCTAACCTACCCTGTTTGAGACCAGTGCCGACTCATGTGGGTGCCTACCACTGCGTGTGGCGCGTGCCACGTGCCACGTGAGGGGTGTTGAAAAGTGTTTTCTCGCAAACACTCTGCAACGGCTGAGCCGATTGTGTTCACATTTAGTGTGTGGTTAGGGACCTCTCAGCCGCCAGTTTTCCACAAGTCAGGGATGGGGTGCCTCTGCACGTGCGCACTTGCACACCCTTATTATATATCTCAGGAACTGCTGAATCGATTGTGTTCAAATTTTATGCGTGGTTAGGGACCCCTCCGCCGTCGCCTACCCACAAGTTAAAAGTGTGTGCCTCTGCACGTGCGCACGTGCGCACCATTTTTTGTATCTCTGAAATTACTTGCCCGATCGAGTTGAAATTATCCATACATTTCCTTCACGTTCGCTCGTTCATCGCCAACTACGGCGCCTTACTGGTATTATTACGAGCGAGCGGCTCGTCCTTCCGTGGAGTAGGGGGAAAATCTGAATATGAGCGGCCCGACCAGGCCCAACCAGACCCAGCCCGACCCGTGGCGACACTTTTGAGGTCATATATCTGCAACCGCACGTCCGATTGACAAGCGGGGTTCTTTGCTGAGTAGCCTCATCCACAGGGGCGTCACTACCGGGGGTCCGGGTGCCCCGGACCCCCCCCCCCCCCCCCCACGCACACACACTTTTGAGCGGGCGCCGAAGACGCCCCCTAAAAAAAGTGGGTCTGTTCTGGGTTTTGAGAGGGCGCCGGAGGCGCCCTCTAAAAAAAAATCAAAAAAAGAAAGCCAAGGAAAAACTAAAATAGACACTACAAATGACCGCCTGCCATTGGTGTACCGAGTATACGGTGATTCAGGGCATAACCTGAACCTTTGAACCCGAGGCGCCCATGCAAAGCTGCCGCCCCACCGATCAGTGACGGCGCCCCTCCGACCAGTGACGGCTCCCCTCCGACCAGTGACGGCGCCCCTCCGACCAGTGACGGCGCCCCTCCGGCCAGTGACGGCGCCCCTCCGGTCAGTGACCGCGCCCCTCCGACCAGTGACGGCGCCCCTCCTGGCAGTGACAGCGCCTCTTCCGACAGTGACCGCGCCCCTCCGGCGAGTTACTGCGCCCCTCCGATCAGTGACTGCCCCTCTCCGGCCCGTGACGGCGACCCTCCGGCTAGTGACGGCGCCCCTCCGGCTAGTGACGGCGCCCCCTCCGGCCAGTGACGGCGCCCCTCCGGCCAGTGACGGCGCCCCTCCGGCCAGTGACGGCGCCTCTCCGGTCAGCGACGGCGCCCCTCCGGCGAGTGACGGCGCCCCTCCGGCGAGTGACGGCGCCCCTCCGACCAGTGACGACGCCCACCGGACAGTAACGGCGCCTCTCCCGCCAGTGACCGCGCCCCTCCGACTAGTGACTACCCCTATCCTGCCCGTGACAGCGCCCCTCCGGCTAGTGACGGGGTGGGGGCTCTCCTTCCGCACGGTGCGGAAGGAGAGGCGCCCCTTGCAAAATTTTCGTCAATATTGGTGGCGCCCCTGTCGATCGGGTGGCGCCACTCAAGGCAATGACCTGGTCCTTTGTGAATTTCTTCGCACGTCACTGCCACCAGCATATGTGTGTGCGCCCCTATGCCAATGAGGGCCCAAGCTCATGTGCGCCCCTCTTCCAAAATGTGGCAACCCTTCATAACAGGTGCGATGGCGGCAAGATACCTTCCGAGGGCGGCATAAAGCGCTCTGAGGGCGGCAAGATGCCTTCCTAGGGCAGCAAGATGTCTTCCGAGGGTGTCATGGTGCCTTCTAAGGGCGGCATAATACGTTCTGAGGGCGGCAGAATGCCTTCCGAGGGCGGTAAGACGTCTTCTGAGGGCGGCATAATGCGCTCTGATGGCGGCAAAATGCCTTCCGAGGGCGGCATGATGCCTACCAAGGGCGGCATAATGCGCTCTGAGGGCGGCATAATGCGCTTTGAGGGCGGCACAATGCGCTCTGAGGGCGGCAATATTTTCCGAGGGCGGCATGGTACCTTTCCAGGGCGGCAAAATTCACTCTGATGGCGGCAGAATGCCTTCTGAGGGCGGCAATACGTCTTCTGAGGGCGGCATAATGCGCCGAGAGCGGCAATATACTTTCCGAGGGCGGCAAGATGTCTTCCCAGGGCGGCATGATGCCTTCTGAGGGCGGTAAGATGTCTTCCGAGGCCTTCTGAGGTGGCAAGACGTCTTCTGAGGGTGGCATAATGCGCTCTGGGGGCGTCAAGATGTCTTCCAGCTTCCAAGGGCTGCATGGTGCCTTTCAAGGGCGGCAAGATGTCTTCCGAGGGCGGCATGATGCCTTCCGAGGGAGACGAGATACCTTCCGGGGGCGGCATAATGCGTTGTGACTGTGCAGTCAGGGCCCCTGCATGCCTGGCGGGGGAGGGGGGGGGGGGTTGGCGCCCCTGCGTGTGCAGGTGTCGCCCCTCAAGTCGTGCACCCCTTTGTATCGGAAATGAGGCCCCTTTTGGACTGGAGATGACGATCTCAACAGCTGTGTCCCCCGCCCGAAATGTGTTTTCTGGTTATGCGCCTGGGCCGATCCTTTTGAGTACTGTACCTGGCATGATGCACCGAAGCGATCGGTACCATTCTTATGTTTGTGTGATTTACCGTTTGCAAGTTATTGGCTGATGTTTCCTTTCCTTCCTTGATAAGCTTTCCTTTAATTATTTTCAACATTGTAAATTTTGTTTACTACCCATACCTTCAGTGCTGTGAATATGTGGAGTGAAACGCATCGAGTGGTAGTCGATATGATCCGTTAACCCGCGCCCCGCTGGGGTCGACAGCCGAACGCGCCCCACTGGGGGGAGGGGGGGGGGGTAAATTTTACCCCCCTCGTATCTTCCGAACCAATGACCGCAGCGGGACGCACAAGGCGGCGATCGAAAGCTCGCAAGGAGACGAATATATTGCATTCCCGAAATTATTAAAACAAGGTCACATGTCAGGTCAGATCAGGTCAAAGGTCAAAATTGAGGAATTTGAGTTTTTGGGCCATACTTTCCATCTAAAGCCTTAGATTGCGACTATTATCGCACAAGGTGCTCTCAAAGGTATAATGCATCTCCTGTATAAGCGAAAGTGAATTTGTAAGCAAAGGTCAAGGTCAATGTCAGGTCACCAAAGGTCACAGGTCTACGAAAGCCATGCGACACATGTTGTATGGGTTATTTTACACGTATAATTCGATAGTAGCAGTCATTTTCACAACCTGATCCCATATACTGGCCCTCAGGTCAAGGTCAGGTCAAAACAAGGACAAAATTTGAAATTACGCATTTACGCATAATATTTTGAAATTACGCATTATCTGTTCCTTTAGCGAAGATCTGTGAGCTGTCGGTAAGCCAAGGTATATTTCCGGAACTCTGGAAAAGGGCTAACATCGTGCCTATATTCAAGAAGGGTAGTGTCAAAGATCCAAGTAGCTACCGTTCCGTGTCACTGATTCCATTGTTCGGAAAGGTCCTCGAGAAGGTTGCATATACTAACTTATTGAGCCATGTGAGACCTGCCATTTCGCCTGAGCAACATGGATTCGTCCCAGGCAGATCGTGTGCAACTAACCTATCGTCACTGCTGAGCACTGCATGGGAAGCTATCGGAGAGCATTCTCAAACAGATTGTATTTATACAGATTTTTCAGCCGCGTTCCAAAGCGTCGATCATTCTCTTTTGATTCACAAGCTGAAGAATTCTTACCATGTATCAGGTTCGGCTCTAAATTGGTTCACATCATATCTCATTAGCAGAAAACAACGCGTTGTGGTAAACGGCAAGTGCTCAGAGTGGTGCCGGGTTACGTCGGGCACACCGGAAGGGGGCGTGATCTCCGCTTTGTGCTTCGCCCTGTATATAAACGACCTGCCAGTTGGGATGTCCTCTCGGGTGCTCCTTTATGCAGATGACGCCAAACTGTATAGGAAAATAACTTGCCAAAATGATACCAAAAGCTTGCAAGAAGATCTTGGACGTCTCCACCAGTGGTCAAAAACATGGAAACTCAAGTTAAACCCATCCAAATGCAAGTCATTTCGAATGACCCTAAAGACTGGTTACAAATTACTCAATCGGAGACACAATTCTGGAACATGTTGACAAAATTCGGGATTTAGGTATTATTTTGGATACAAAATTGACATTTGGGCCTCACGTCGATCAGACAGTCACTAAAGCGAACCGCGCCCTAGGTGTTCTGATAAGGTCATATCAGAGGGCTACCCCGGGAGGACATCTCAACTTGTCATCTGTCCTGGCGTCATACTACGCTTATGTACGCTCCAACCTGGAGTACTGCAGTGTGATATGGAATGGAGCTGCTGCAATGCACACTGACAGAGTTAACCGGATTGAGCACAAATTTCTAATTTGGCTCAACACTCACTGTCGCTGTCATTCATCATCACTGTCATATGCTGATTTGCTGAGACATTTTAAACTCACATCTGTATCCGCGAGAAGGGCACAGCACGATGTTATGTTCGTCCGTAACGTTTTTAAGGGTAGAATCTCGTCAGCGTTTTTATTGCAGTCATTCTCATTGAGCGTACCTTGTCGTACAACCAGGCAGCAAAGTAGTGCATTGTTGAATGTGCCATTCGCGAGGGTGAACACTGTAAAGAATGGACTTCTCGTGAGACTGCCTAGGCAAATTAATCGATTCTTAGAGAGCTTCCCTACAGCGGACATGTTCAGCGACAGTTTTTACTCATTTCGCAGTAAGGTGAAGCTGTTTGCTGCAGCATTATAGCATATAGTTAGATAGTTGGATATACATCAACTGATGTGATCATTGCTAGTCCCAGGCAATTTTTGTCATTTTTAGCGTATTTTGTATCATCACTCGTTTAGCGTTTATTTTTAGGATTCAGGCAGCGTTTCGTATTTTTCGTATATTCACATGATTTTATCATATGTATGTATGTTTTCCTGTATGTTTTGTGCAATTTTAAGCCTAAAACTGGGATCCAGGAAACTTTGCACGAGACGTTAATTTGGATTGTTTTCTTGGATCGTATGTTGTGATTACCATCTTCTTGTTTAAAGAAAACTAAAATACATTATATAGCTTTTGTATTGGTAAATACATCGATGATTTATTCTTCAAACTAAGGCATTCAAATCTCGAGGTGAAAGTTCAAGTATAGTTGTCTTCTTTTTGAATAAGTCTTCTGCAGCCTTTTCTAGTTTGTTGATCCAATACATTTTTTTGGTCACAGTGTTTACATTTTTTAATCCGTTAACATAGTCTTTGGCTTCGTTTTCGATTGTATCAACATCATCATCTAACCAATCCGTCAGATTAAAATAAGGCCTTTCCATTGCCATCTACTCTGTCTTGTTAAACACACAGGAAATAATATCTAGGACTCTACCGCTTATAAATATTTATATCTCGAATTTTCAGACAAATTATTGCACTCGGCCTTCGGCCACGTGCAATAATTTGTCTGAGAAGTCTCGATATAAATATTTATTTTCGCGGTATCGTCCAAGAACGTATAAAGCAGGTGAATGTCAATGTGTAATATCGTGTTTTTGTTTTAAACTTTGACTTCGTCCATCAATGGGTCATCCCGTCGGCGATCTTGAGAAATAAATAAATACAAATAAATAAATTGATTAATATAAATACAAAAGGCATGCTTCTAGACCAGCTTTGTCTCAGAAATACAGCGGTGGTATTTATTTGTCTGTATTTGATCAATACAATCCCCCAAAATGTAACTTAAAACAATGACGTCATGCGTTACATATACTTAGGGAGCCATAAGTTAGTCAAAAATAAAGATATTGCTTTGCAATTTGGTTTGGGTATCGTCCATACCTGGTTCTCTAACATATATTCCGGTTTGTTAAATATCTTCTTTTTTTTAATGTGGAAGAAAAACAAACTTTTTTGATTTTGTGGGGGTCAAAAACCCAAAAATTCGCAAATCCGAGATCGCCATTTTGAAGAGAATGTCATTCCCGTTCTCTTGACGTTTTTGTTTGGCAATTTGCTTCAAAACTTTATTTTCTACTCATAGTTTTCAAGTTGAGAAAATCCGGGAGGGGGGTAAAATTTACTCCCCCCCAGCGGGGCGCGGGTTAATTGAACTAGTCGCTCATTAGTCAGCAATATGTCCCATATTGATGTGCAATGCGCAGTCCTGGCATGAGCGTGCCGCTGTGCGGGTGTATGTTTGAAGTTGTCAAAGCTGTATTTTTTCGATAAAAAAAAGGAATTGCCCGCTGTGTAACGTCGACAATTATATTTGACATTTATGTCTTGATTCGTCGATATAATTCGTCTATATGTTATTATAATTCTACGATGCATGTTTCACCACCGTTGACCGGGCATTGCAAATGTCTTCCCATCAGCAATAACGTTGTTTCGCGACGCTTTGAAAACTTTTTCTGACATAAAACCCATCCTCCCAATATGGAAGGATTGGTAGTAAGTTCAATTGCTCTTTTTATGTGAAAGAGGGGCCGGAAAATTAAGCAAGTGAAATCCAGGAAGTTCGTGGGATTTGCGCCCCTCTAGGCTGTGGAGCCCCTCTGGGTATGGCAGTGGACCCCCCCCCCCCCCCCCCCGCCCAGTGGCAGTGGACCCCCCCCCCCCCCCGCCCAGTGGCAGTGGACCCCCCCCCCCCTTGGCCAGTGAACCCCCCCCCCCCCACACTTTTTTTTTGAAGGTAGCGACGCCTCTGCCCATTCACCCTACCCTGTTTGAGACTAGAGCCGACTCACGTGGTTAACTACCACTGCGCGTGGCGCGTGGCGCGTGAAGGGTGTTTAAAAGTGTTTTGTCGCAAAAACTCCGCAACGGCTGGACCGATTGTGTGCAAATTTGGTGTGTCGTTATGGACCACTCAGCCGCCATTTTCCCACAAGTCAGGGGTCAGGGTCAGGGGTGTCTCTGCACGTGCGCACGTGCGCACCCCTTTTTTATATCTACTTGCCCGATCGAGTTGACATTTGGTGTAGTGTCTCAGACAACAGTACTAGCAAAGCAGCACCCTTCACACCACACACACGTGCTCACGTGCTTGTGCATTGTGTTCTTTATACACTCTTCATACTTCTGCCTATGGCGGGGACCTCCTTCTTGGTAAGCAAAAAGTGAGGTGCAGTCCTAATTGTGGCGACCTTCACGCGGCGAACTGCGTTTTAAAAGGAGTGTGCCTACTCACATCGCTTAGTTGGAGTTATTGACACCAGTCTATAGAACACAATTTTCTGAATTGAACCATTACTTCATTTCTCCAGATTCACCCTAGTTGCTGAGATATTCAAAGACTCCAATAATTTGCTTGGGAGCAAAAAGTTATCGGGTAGACTCCAGATGGCTTCCCACTACCAAAAGCACTGCAACTATCGATTATACCGCTAGCATATCGTTATCACCGGCCAATAGCAATTCGAACAAACAGCTCGTGCGCGCCGATAGCAGCTGCCGAACAACAGAACCTGGGCGGCCATCACGCTTTTCGACGGTTTGTTTACATTGAACCAGACTGGTTATTAATTTGTATGCGATGTTCGGGCTCGCACTAAGAGCTGGAGTTCTCGCAGCAATTGGCCGCCAGGGACCGCTAGTGAGCCATGGTGTTTACCCTGGCTCAAGCGGTCCCTGGCGGCCTGGAGCTGCTAGAACTCCAGCTTTTAGTGCGAGCTATCTCGTTCGTATTTTTGATAGTTGTGTTATCGTGGTTTCAGTTTGGTAATTGGTATTGTCCTTCCAGTAACTTGACAATTATGGCTGATGCGTTGACAAATCTTCAAACGAACGATAACGGTCATTTGTGGAAATGCCGAATCAGTGCTGCGTCCGTGGTTGTAGATCAAGGCTGTATCAAGGCAATATAGATAAGATACCAGAAATGTACTTATAAACAATGTCGCTGCTGTATAAACAAAAATCGTGCATATGACTACGAAGAAGCATCTCGATCGCTGCACCGCCCACCGGTACGTGTTGACATACGGTTTTGACTGATAGTAGTTTGAATAAAAATAATTATTGAACACCAAAGCCTTTTGGCTATTATAATGTATTTTAAATATTAGGTCAAGGTAAGTCGGTATTCGTCATTGGCATAGGCCGTCTTCAGGTTATTCAGTAACCTGATTCGAGTTCTTAACACAATAAATATGAAAAATCAATGGTTCATAATTAAAAAATGTTTGGTAGGTATTGTTAAGTCTATTTTCCAATTAATTAGTAACATTAACATGATAAATAGACAGAACTGCAACTAATCAGATTTGTAACCTGAAAATAGACTATGATTGAAACTCTGGTATTAGTTCAGTAATTCACCTCCCCAGTCTATGGTGTTCTTGAGGTCCTTAATAGTAGAAGAGTAGTCTGCTGACTAATATTATGAGTTATGACATACTGAACAGTGGGTTATCTTTCTTGTAGAGGTTGATTTTCCATTGGGTCTGCAGTGCTGGAATATTTTTATCTTTGCACTTTGCTGAGATGCAAAGATAAAAAGGTTTAACACACATTCAATGATAAAGTGAAATAATGTGTTATCTTTGCATCCCTCTGAGATACAAGATAAGGTCATATGAGTTCCGACTAAAAATCAAGTACTGAACTGAACTAGACTGAATCAACCTCTACTTAAACAAATATGGAATTCTTCATGTCTGCCTTGTGGAAGATAAAAATATTTCTGTGTGTTCCTGAAAAACCTCGCTCCTTCGTTGCTCGGTTTTTTCAGTCGCACGCTTGGAAAATATATGATTATCTTCCACTCGGAGCCATGAAGAATCCTCTATACTGTCTGTCTACAAGATGGTCTGGGGTGGGGTCCAGGGGGCGATGCCCACTCAGTGGGTTCCACAGCACAGCGAGCGAATGCGAGCGGAGCGCTCTAAACATGGGTCCCTATGACCGTAATTGCTGTAAAGATTAGGTCAGGTTTGATTATGTATGGTTTTTGGTGACATAGTTTTGGTATTACTGGTACGCTTTTCTGTCTGTCGTAATAATACTCTCTTTCTTTGTTATGGACCTCAAGAACACCATTAACTGAGGAGGTGAATTACTGAACTAAAATCTGAAACTGAACAGAAACTTGTCCCTTATGTCATTAGTGTAATTATGTCATTGTCATGTTGTGTTATATCATTAGTGTAACGCTTCAGTTTTATAATTATTTTTGCCTCACCGCTCATCTTCAAAAGAGAGGTATTAGATATTATAATTGTTTTGTAATGGTTATTTTTGATAGATCACTAAATAAGTATATTTAATTATTTTTGACTTTTGAAGACAAAAAAAAACCTCGCTCCTCCATGATTATGGGTTTCATGCTCAGTCCAGACTGGTTACTGATTTAACTTTTTTGGCACGATTCAATCACAATTCATTTTGGAACCTGAATGATTAAATCACCGTTCAATTCATGATTTTTGTGTGTGAATTGATTAAATCAATGCATAAAAAAAAATGTGTGCATTTATATATGTTCTGTATTTCAGGGTGCCAGGGCAGACAGCCAGCTGTTGGCTGCCTCGATAGCAGCATGCAGATTGAAGGAGGCAATGCGTGTGTGCTTCAGGCACTTTTCGGCTCATGATTATGAGTCAGGCTCACATGTTAAGTTGAAGAAGTCTGCCATCCCATCACTGGTACGTGTTGATCCTTACCGCTTGTGTATTAAAGTAGGTGCTTAACTTTGATAAACTTTGCCTTGTGAAGGAATACACACATTTTGGAGCACCGATTTCTTTGAAAATCATTGTAACGGCTTACCATTTGGGCCAAATTTAGTTTACACTTTATTGATTAGCATCAGGGGCGGATCCAGGGGGCAATGGGACACATGCCCCACAAAACGTCTGAGGAGGGCCCCCTCTGTGGACGGTTGGGCCTGGGTCCATCCGTGTCTGAGGGCCCTTGCCAAGCCCGGGGCACAGCCATGACTGAGAAGGCCCTTTCCAGACCTTTGTTGGCCCAACACTGGTCTGAAAGGGCCCTCGCTGGGCCTGAGAGGGCATTTACCAAGCTTAGAGGCCTTACGACAGTCCAAGGGGCCCTTACCAGGCTAAGGGAGCAAAAAGCTGGTTTGAGAGGGCCCTTCCCAGGTCTGCACATGCTGGTGGTCCTCTCAGGCCAGCATAGGGCGCTCTCAAGTCTTGCAAGGGCCCTACAAGACTGGCATAGGCCCTCTCAGGCTTGACAAGGGCCTTCTTATACCTGAAAATACACTTGGACCGACTGCAGGCCCTTTCAGACTGGCAAAAATGCTTGGGAGCCCCTTGCAGCTCGTGGGCCCTTTGACGTCTGATGTGCCACCGCCCCCCACCCCCATTTTCTTTCCTGGATCCGCCGCTGACTAGCATGAGAGGTTTGCCAGTGTTGTATGCAAGTGTGATGGTGAGAAGTACAAGAAGAAGTGGAAATCAAATATGTGTAATTTTGCTTCAGTATTACTGCTTACAAATGCATATTTCTCAAGCATTTCAAAGTACACTACCGGTACATACTGGGTTCCAGTGGTATTTTGTCCAAGCATAGCACGACTTAATATTTCCTGATACTGTTTATGTCTGTTCATGTGATTTGAATTACACTATAACATAATGAATAATCGAGTAAATTGTAAAATACATCATTCAGTATCTAATGGCATTATATCATTCCCATTTCCACATTTCATGACCTGAGTGACATTGCCTTTCCAGCACCTTCCTGACATGGCTCCGGAGCCTGCAGACGGTCCATCAGCTCTGGTAACCAGTGGCAGCAGTGAAGCTCGGCTGAAAAGGAGCGGCACACACGTGCTGGGTGTCACGGGACAGCTGCAGTTGTTGGGCGCGCGCGACCGGCCGGCGCGGCTGAATAGGAGCGACCTGATCTCTGTCTGTGTGTGTGGCCTGCAGGAAGACGCTTTTACTGTCTGACCTCTGACCTGACCTCCGTGTATGGCCTGCAGGGAGACGCGGTTGCTATCTGACCTCTAACTTAACGACTGACCTCTGTCTGTGTGTGGCTTGCAGGGAGACACGGTTGCCGTCTGACCGCCGATCTGACCTCTGCCTGTGTGGCCCAAGGGGAGAAATGGCTGCTGTTTGACCTCTGACATGCCTGAGCTCTATGCAGGGGCGTCGCCCCCTAGGGGAGGGGGGGGGGGGGCTGGGGCTGGGCTGCCTCCAGATAGATGAGCAGGATTTTGACAGCTCATTGAGTGTGAGGTAGGGGACGGGGGCAAACACCTAGCTGCCCCCCCCCCCCCCGTCTCAAAATGTGGCAGCGCCCTTGCATGTGTGTGTGCCCTGTTTTGAGATACGACTGATGCCTGATCTGACCCGACCTCTAGCTTGACCTCTGACTTGACCTCCAGCTTGACCTCTGACCCGACCTCCGACATGACATCTGACCCGACCTCTGACATGACATCTGACCCGACCTATGACCCGACCTGACAGCTGACCTGACCTCACTGTGCGTGACATGCAGGGGGCCACTTGTCATCTGATCTGACCTGACCTCTGTCTGTGTATGACCTGGAAGGAGACACGGCTGCTATCTGACATCTGGTCCGACCCCTGGCATGACATCTGACCTGACCTCACTGTGCGTGTCGTGACATGCAGGGGACGCTGTTTGCCATTTGACCTCTGGCATGACCCCTGTCTGTGAGTGGCTTGCAGGGAGACACGGCTGCCGTCTGACCTCTGATCTGGCCTCTGCCTGTGTGACCCAATGGGAGAAATGGCTGCTGTTTGACCTCTCACATGCCTGAACTCTGTGCAGGGGCGTCGCCCCCCCCCCCCCCCCGGGGGGGGGGCAGATTAGCAGGATTTTAACAGCTCAATGAAAGTGAGGTAGAGAGGGGGAACACCTGCCTGCCCCCCCCCCCCTCCCCGTCTCACAATATTGTGGAAGCGCCCTTGCATCTGTATCTTGTGTGTGCCCTGCTTGGATACACAGCTGCTGCCTGATCCCTGGGCTGATATTTGACCTGACCTCCGGGTTGACCTCTGACCTGACTTCTGACCGACCTCTGACATAACATCTTACCCGACCTCTGACATGAAATCTGACCCGAACTCTGCCATGACATCTGACCCGACCTCTGACCCGACCTCTGACATGACATCTGACCCGACCTCTGACATGACATCTGACCCGACCTATGACCCGACCTGACATGACAGCTGACCTGACCTCACTGTGCGTGACATGCAGGGGGCCACTTGTCATCTGATCTGACCTGACCTCTGTCTGTGTATGACCTGGAAGGAAACACGGCTGCTATCTGACATCTGGTCCGACCCCTGGCATGACATCTGACCTGACCTCACTGTGCGTGTCGTGACATGCAGGGGACGCTGTTTGCCATTTGACCTCTGGCATGACCCCTGTCTGTGAGTGGCTTGCAGGGAGACACGGCTGCCGTCTGACCTCTGATCTGGCCTCTGCCTGTGTGACCCAATGGGAGAAATGGCTGCTGTTTGACCTCTCACATGCCTGAACTCTGTGCAGGGGCGTCGCCCCCCCCCCCCCCGGGGGGGGGGCAGATTAGCAGGATTTTAACAGCTCAATGAAAGTGAGGTAGAGAGGGGGAACACCTGCCTGCCCCCCCCCCCTCCCCGTCTCACAATATTGTGGAAGCGCCCTTGCATCTGTATCTTGTGTGTGCCCTGCTTGGATACACAGCTGCTGCCTGATCCCTGGGCTGATATTTGACCTGACCTCCGGGTTGACCTCTGACCTGACTTCTGACCGACCTCTGACATAACATCTTACCCGACCTCTGACATGAAATCTGACCCGACCTCTGCCATGACATCTGACCCGACCTCTGACCCGACCTCTGACATGACATCTGACCCGACCTCTGACATGACATCTGACCCGACCTATGACCCGACCTGACATGACAGCTGACCTGACCTCACTGTGCGTGACATGCAGGGGGCCACTTGTCATCTGATCTGACCTGACCTCTGTCTGTGTATGACCTGGAAGGAAACACGGCTGCTATCTGACATCTGGTCCGACCCCTGGCATGACATCTGACCTGACCTCACTGTGCGTGTCGTGACATGCAGGGGACGCTGTTTGCCATTTGACCTCTGACATGACCCCTGTCTGTGAGTGGCTTGCAGGGAGACACGGCTGCCATCTGACCTCTGATCTGGCCTCTGCCTGTGTGACCCAATGGGAGAAATGGCTGCTGTTTGACCTCTCACATGCCTGAACTCTGTGCAGGGGCGTCGCCCCCCCCCCCCCCCGGGGCAGATTAGCAGGATTTTAACAGCTCAATGAAAGTGAGGTAGAGAGGGGGAACACCTGCCTGCCCCCCCCCCCCCCCCCTCCCCCGTCTCACAATATTGTGGCAGCGCCCTTGCATCTGTATCTTGTGTGTGCCCTGCTTGGATACACAGCTGCTGCCTGATCTCTGGGCTGATATTTGACCTGACCTCCGGGTTGACCTCTGACCTGACTTCTGACCGACCTCTGACATAACATCTGACCCGACCTCTGACATGACATCTGACCCGACCTCTGCCATGACATCTGGCCCGACCTCTGACATGACATCTGATCCGACCTCTGTATGCCATCTAACCTAACCTCACTATGTGCGTGACCTGCAGGGGGGCGCTGTTTGACATCTGACCTGACCTCTGTCTGTGTGTGACCTGGTAGGAGACGCGACTGCTGTCTGACCGCCGCGCTGGTGTGACCTCTGACATGACATCTGACCTGGCCTCACTGTGTGTGACATACAATGGGACGCTTTTTGCCATCTGACCTCTGACCTGACCTCTGTCTGTGAGTGGCTTGCAGGGAGACACAGCTGCCGTCTGACTTGATCTGACCTCTGCCTGTGTGACCCAAGGGGAGAAATGGCTGCTGTTTGACCTGACATGCCTGAACTCTGTGCAGGGGCGTCGCCTACGGGGGGTGGGGGGGGGGGGGGGTTGCCCCCCAAATTAGTAGGATTTTAACAGCCCAATGAAAGTGAGGTAGAGAGGGAGAACACCTGCCTGCCCCCTCCCCCGTCTCAAAATATTGTGGCAGCGCCCTTGCATCTGTATCTTGTATGTGCCCTGCTTGGAGACACGGCTGCTGCATGATCTCTGGCCTGATATTTGTCCTGACCTCCGGGTTGACCTCTGACCTGACTTTTGACCCGACCTCTGACATAACATCTGACCCGACCTCTGACATGACATCTGACCTGACCTCACTCTGTGCGTGACCTGCAGGGGGACGCTGTTTGACATCTGGCCTGACCTCTGTCTGTGCGTGACCTGGTAGGAGACGCGACTGCTGTCCGACCTCTGGCATGGCATCTGACCCGACCTCTGACATGACATCTGATCCGACCTCTGAAATGACATCTGACCTGACCTCACTCTGTGCGTGACCTGCAGGGGGACGCTGTTTGACATCTGACATGACCTCGGTCTGTTACCTGGTAGGAGACGCGATTGCTGTCTGACCGCTGGTCTGACCTCTGGCATGACATCTGACCTGTCCTGTGTCTGTATGTCTCTATATGACCTGCAGGCATACACGGTTACTGTCTGACTTCTGACCTGACCTCGGTATGTGGCTGCAGTTAGGCACAACTTCTGACCTCTGACTTATATCGCACAGTTGATATTAACATGGAGTACTTGTTCGTTTGTTGTACATTTCTAAGGTGCGGAGGAAAGGTGAAATGGTGACGTCATTTGCTGTGGAGAATGGAATTGGTCATGTTTGGTATTGTTATTGTTACGTTGCTATTGCTTTTACTAAAATGTAAAATGTATGAATGGCTCATCCGTTGACTTTGTTGTTTCATAATACAGCCAGAACAAGTAAGCATGGTTTTTCTCGGTGTTTGAACCAAGACTTAGTGACTGCGCCTCTGGTCTAGTTCTAAGACCGCTGTAGCTGAGTTGTGACGCTGATATGTGATCTCCTACCAGACAGTCAGTCAATCGAACGGGACGTTGACGCTACATGTGGTAGTACTAAAAATGATAAAAGAGAAGAAACGATTCATGAAACCATTTATTCAGAAAACCACTCATGTTTGATTGTAAGCATTATTTAATGAAGCTTGTAACTTAAATCAACGGTAAAGGCGTAAAGGCTGCGTAAAACCATGTATTCATCGTAACAAACATTTTGAACGATAAACAAAGACTCGCCCGGCTGTCGTGACATTCCCGGTTGGGCGAGTCGCCGCCGCTACCACCGATGTTCCATTACAGCTTCTCAGTACGCCCTCCCGCCAACGAGTGGCGGAACAACCGCGCAGGCAACACAAGGAAGCCTGAAGGCAGTGAATACTGAACACAATATAAGATTGGCACTGTTCTGTGACAACAAATAGCAACCCACCACAATGGAGAATGAAGACAGAAATCTCCCACAAAAACACAGTAACATTGTTCTTTGCTACTGGTGTCTTAAACGAGGAAAGTGCACCATTGTTGAAATATTGCTTTCCCATTTTCACAAAAAGGGAAAAAATATCACCAGAAATGGGGAAAATCGCCCCCTCCCATTCCAATGCCAATTATATTAAATTATATATTGAAGAGACCCATTTTTTAAATATTCACTTCATGTAAGTGCAATAAAATTATTGCAAATGCAAATAAATCTGCAAAATAATTGCAAATAAATATATTGCAATAAAAAGACCATAGGGCATAGACACATGCTGTTGAAATGCATCTAAATCAGCGTTACCAGCTTTACAGCTTTCCATAAACTTGCACTCTTCTTCTTAGTTAGTCATCCAAGAGTCATCTTTCTTCACTGTTTATATTTTTTTCTATACAATCACAGCTCTATGATACCAGTAACACTGCAGCCATCACCCGAAACTTGTGCAATATGTACCTACATGTATTGAATAGGTGGTGGAGTAGTGTGATTGTATGCCATTTTGTACTGACAATATGTATTGTCAATATAAGCAGACTGGTTATTGATTCGACATTTTTAATGATTCAATCACAATTCATTTCATCTTTGGGACCTGAATTATTAAATCACCATTTGATTCATGGATTTTTTTTAGAATCGTTTTTTCCAGATTCAAAGAATAAAAAAAATATGTTAATTGATTCACATTTGCTTCAACATTGAAATATATATGACATTTAAGTTATATCAACATTTAAATATATACACGACTGAGGGAGATAATCTTGCTAAGGAGCTCAGTATCGTTTGGATCAGTGAGGCCATGTGGCCTTTCTAAATTCTGCACGTTTATAAGTATAAGTAAGTATAAGTATTAAATATATATGTTGAATTTGTCAAATCAATAAAAATGGAAACATACCTACATGTGTGTGGTCATTAAACCATTGTTACAGCAAAAATATCAGATTGGCCATTATTGTATTATATTGACAATTTATATTGAAAATAACTTACATTTACATTGCCAATTTAGGTATGGGTAAATCCATTAACATAAATCACACATTTTCCTCACTTAACTTATTTGCCTTTTAAAATTAAAAACACTCATCAGTTTTTAGCTGGTACCATGGACGCAGGCTAACACCATTGGTAAGCTGTTGGTAGGGTGAACTGCTGTAACCTCGGACACATCATAACCTTTTACTTTTTATGCCATCAGAATGTTAACAATACAGACACACTGTGCGCCAGTAGCCCCTATACTCTGATAGCATGACAAGCATGAGGTAAGACATGTCTGAAGATTGGGCTTTTACCATACCTACAGTGTTATAGGTACCAACTTGCAGTAAATATCTGGTAGCTAATTCCCATTCTCATAAAAGTATAATTAAATTGTGTTCACATAATTTATATTTTTAACATAAAGGTAGGTGTAGCATGTAGTGATGTCTTATTCTAAATTGAAATAAGTATTAACTGCGCATAGGTGGTAGGTACCTACCTAGTATAACAACAATAAGAAACATGGAATTAAATTGAATTACAGGCTCCTAGAATTGCTTTGGAGCTGGTGTGCGGAGTGGAAAACTCTGACTAAAATAAGTATAAAGAGTGGAAAATTAAACCAAAAAGCATATGTACCAGGCTTTATCACCCAATTACCTGCTCACCAAAATTAGTTATTACCTATGCCAATTTTTACCTGTCTTTTCGTCCACAGGCTGTCCCTATCATTACATCCATAAATCAGCATCAGGTTTCCAATTATCAATACATTTAAAAATAAGGAGTGGGAAATTCACAGTAAAACTCAGGAAAAAGAGTGGAAAAATAGTATCCATAGGGTGTTATTTTCCACACAAATTTCCCAATGCTAGGACACTGAATTAAAATGTATCTAAATCGGCCTTTTTACAGTTTTCAATAAACTTACACAGCTTTCTGCAGTCAAAGAGGTCAATATCTCACTTTAGTATTTACCAAATCATTAATTTTGATACAACAGGAGCTATACGATCCCAGATAAACTGCAACCACCAGCACCAACCCCAAACCCAAGGTGGTTGGTTTGTGGACCAAGCACCGTGTCCTCTTGGGACCAAGGTGCTAATTGGAACTCTGACCCTGTTCCGAGGGGTATGGGGAGCCGGGCAGACTTTTTCACAGGCCCGCCGAGGGATTGAACCCCGGTCCCCGGCACAGAAGGCAAGTATCTTACCACTGCGCCGAGTTGATCCCCAACAAACCCAAGGTGATATACCCCCAACCCCAAGGCGATATGTATAACCCAAACCTAAGGCGATATGTATAACCCAAACCCAAACCCACGCAAGCGCACGTATTGAATAGGCGGAACGTATTTTATCTACCGTGGCCTGGGCGAAACGATCGGCCTGTATTTTGTCTTAGGTGCGTCGTTCACGTAGCAATTTGTTACCTCCGATCACGGGTCACGTGGTGATCACAGGTCACGGGTCATGTGACCTACAACTTAAACATTTTCGGAATGTGTCAAATTGTTCACAAGTAGGGTACTGCAAGTTTCATCGCAATCGGTAGATATTTACGCAAGTTATTCACGAAAAACCGTGGGGGTGGCATCCATCCCCCTTGCATTGGCGAGGGTTAAGCCAACAGCCAAAGGAAGTCACCTGTGAGTATGTCTAAACTCGAATGCAAAAACTGTTATCCCATCCGAATGCTATGACGCAACGAATCCAGATAAAATTACCTACTGTAGAAATGTCATCAATGTGTGCGCATGCCACCTCACCATATGCATTTCTTTCGCGCTCGCTCGTTCATCGCCAACTACGGCGCCTTACTGGTATCTGTATTATCACGCAACTGATGAAAGACCATGTTCCATAGCGACTCGCGGTGTTCATCTCTAACTGCCTATGATCAAATCTCGTCATGGTCTCTTGGATGTGATCATGGGCAGTTCAATGACCTCAAAGTAGGTGATCCTCTAGGCTATACAAGAACGTAATCCTCATTGAGTCATTGGATACTTACTTTATTTACTATGTGGGGGAGGCTTTTTGAAATTTAGAAAAAAGTAATTTAAATTGTTGAGTTGCATGATAAATAAATGAATGGGCTCTGCCAATAATACAAGTTTGTCATAGACTCGACGCTACGCATCTCGTCAATGACGAACTTTAATCATTGGACTCGCCAATGAATATATAAACATGGCTGTAACACGCGCCCTGAGGGGGGGGGGGGCGAAATCCACACACCCCTCCGGTTTTTCGAAGATATCTCAAAAACAGCAGCGCACAGCGCCGCCGTTTTTTATACCTGTTTGGAAATGAACTTCCCACATTATGTCAAATTCTTGACCTCGGGTCATCTCAGGTCAGGTCACCAGACCCCACCTCCAAAACATTTGCGGTAGTACCACAGCCGCAGTTTTAGGCCGATCGGTTTCAATCTTGCATGATTTGATAGGGTTAAAGATACATACAGTTTGTTAATCTCGGATTTTTTTGTATATTGGTGACCTAAGGTCAGGTCAATTTCGTGACCGCCAATACGTTTTTTTTTTCTTCAATAACTATCGACATAATTAAGATATAAAAGTGAAAACGGTACCAATGTGTTTGTCTCGTCGAGACACGTCTCCCAATTTGCAACATGACCTACTTGGGTCACCACTTGACCTTGACCTGAGGTCAAATGTCTCAGATAACCTAACCTAGCCAAGATGGATATGATTCGAAGCGCCTTGAAGAAGAGATAAACACGATGGCGTGAAACATATTGATTTATCTTTAATAGGTATTAAGTTATTTGCGAAAAACTGTTGCCAAAAAAAGACAAATTGACCTTCGATGACCTCTGGAGCCTAAACTATTGACCTAAAATCAAATCTGAGGACATTTTAGCAGTTGCATGTTTCAAGATCTTTCCATGTTTTTTTTTCTCGTTTGTTCCTACCTATTATAGTTCATGTGATATTTGGGGATTTATGGAGCGAAGTCCTAAAACTGGAAAACCTGACCTTATATGACCTCTGGTGACCTCAATGTTGACCTGACCTAAACAAAGACCGAATACTTTCGATAGAGCTTGTCTCGAGCTATCTAAAACTTTTTCTTGTCGCTACGTTGCGTGATTTTCGAGATCATAGGGGGGGGGGGCGAAATCCGCCCCCTCCCCCTCCAGGGAGTGTAATTCTCAGAGGCCCTCCAGGGCGCATGTAAAACTGAATTTCGGTCAGTACCTAAAACATTAAATGACCATTGACCATCTTGTATACACACATGATTTCTTGCAATTTGTTTCAGCTGAAATGATATAGCCGTTTCACGAAGGATTATTGCGCTGAAAAGTTTCTGAAAGATTCTGAAAGTTTTGAACAACCAAACAACTTTTACATGCGATTTTTGGCTAGAAATGTCCCTCATAATTGTGTAATATGTTGGTAATTATAAAATATGTTGACAAAATTGCGGTTTGGTGGTAATAAGATAACTAATGACTAATAATGCTAAGTATTGATAGAATCTTCCTGAAACTTCCTAAATTTCCCTGAAACTTTCAGGAAGATTCTTTCTTGCTTATTACCACCAAACCGCAATTTTGTCAACATATTTTATTCTTACCAACATATTACAAAATTATGAGGGACATTTCTAGCCAAAAATCGCATGTAAAAGTTGTGTAGTTTTTCAAAACTTTCAGAATCTTTCAGAAACTTTTCAGAGCAATAATCCTTCGTGAAAACGGCTATTAGCCGTTTTCACGAAGAATTATTGCGCTGAAAAGATTCTGAAACATTTCTGAAAAGTTTTAAAAAGTTTTGGTATACAAGTCTTAGTATATTATACATTCCAAGAAATAAATTACTGATTTAGGCGATATTATCACTATTCAATAGTTATGGAAACGTGTGATTCCAAGCTTTTCTGATTAGGCTTTATAATGTTAAATTATAGACTTATCGGCTACTAATCAGGTTTATATTCATAGTCTATAAAATATTAATTATTAATATAAACCTGAGTAGTAGCCGATAAGTCTATATTTTAACGTTATGGAAACATGTATTGAGCTCATAACAAGTTAATGATACAACATTGGCTGTTTTAAAGAACATATGCGTCTAGAGTCCATTCGTTCAGTTTAGCATACCGTCATACTAGTTACTAAATCTGGCAGCGTGATGGATCATAGGTCGGCCTGCGCATGCGCTGTGAAGTGCCAGCATCGATTCGCCGCCGCTTCCGACCCGCGTGCCGCACGCACATGGACAAAGCCAAGCCGCAGCGCCCGGCCGTCGGATTGGGCTGTGCAGGCGAGTCTATTGCGGCCAATAGCGTCACACGCCACAGAATGTTTCTGAATCATTCTGAATGTTTTTGAAAAGTTTCAGTCGGTGGAGATTTCACAACTGCCCTATCAATACTTATCTTGCTAATTACCACCAACCGCAATTTTGTCAACATATTATATTCTTACCAACATATCACACAATTCTGAGGGACATTTCTAGCCAAAAATGACAGGTAAAAGTTGTGTAGTTAAGGAATGGATCGTCGAAACTTTTCAAAACATTTTAAAAAGTTGTAAAAAGTTTCGCACAATAATCCATCGTGAAAACGGCTAATACTTCAATAATGGTCTACGTCAAAGTGCGTCTGCTTCCAGATTAAATAGTGATGTGGTTGGTGAGTTTTGGTTTGGGGCAACTAATGCAAACAATTTACTGAACGTTTTCTGACTTCTCTGACTTCATTTATTAGGCAAAATTAACATGATATTTTTTGGATAATACATCATATTTATTATCTTTCTGGATATCTATCTTCTGAAGCTGATTTTTCACTGGTAACGTAAAGGATATTACGATGCTGTTGCGGCGATAGAGGATTCTTTTCATCATTTTGATATCGGGGTATCCACTTTTTACAAGGTTTTGGTGTATGTTTCACCGATATCTGAATTCGAAATAGGAATAAACCATGTTTTATATTTCAGTTAAGAACCAGCAATGCCACAATGATTTGGCTGCATATGCACCAAAATATGCATAATTATTTTCCTTATGTATCATAACAATGATAAACATTTGTCACTAATAGTTCATTTCAGTGTGACACTCAGTGTGATAGAGTTAGTAATTACAAATGTTTGTAATTACAAACGCAAGAAAATATTGGAAACCTCACAAAAAGCTATTTCACAAACATTCACCACCTCTGAAATTACCAATTGTAAATAAAATTGTAGAAAAAATGTTAGCAGAAATGTTTGCAATCAAGAACGGTTGTATTAAAGCTTATGCTAATTAAAAACTAGTTGATTGTTAACAATTTTCTTTAACATATATTTACATTGTGGTTTATGTTTGTATTCAAAATAAAATTTGTTATAGTTGAATTATCATTTAATTAACATTTTATCGGATTGCAAACTTTGACCGTAAACATAAATATTGAGATAACAACAGAGAGATAACAACAGAATTTGCCCATTCACCGGGTGGCGGTGCATAACTACTCTCAAAAGAAAGATCGTTGAATTTTTCGACCATTCTTTCACCTAACCTAGCCGATGTCCTATGGCGTAAAGGGTGAAGGTTCATTGTACAAGACATCGTTGACCGCTGCAATTCTATCGCCATGTGGTTTCTCCGCGCGGAGGCGCCCCTCACATCATAGCGCAATCGGTAAGGTGCACCAAAATCCAAAGCTGGAGTTCCCTGTTCGAATCTCTCGGGATTTTTTTTCTCGACAGCCATACCTATGTGTAAACTAAAACATTACCCTAACAACCTCGGCAAAGTAACAATCTCACTAAGAAAATAACGTTAACAGCAAAACCACGCCAGTTCCATCAATGCAATTTCTGAAATTCAGAGCCTCTGACCCACTGGAATTATAAGTTTGCAATTACAAACATTTCTTCACTTCCTTCAACCTTTCAGAAACAGAACATGTGCAATTGCAAACATTTCTACAAACAATATCTTTGTAAACTAGTTTTCAAATATTAAATTGAGATTTACTGCCCTCAAGTTTGGTAAAATCCAAATTACGGACATGTGTACAAATTATTTGTAATTGCAAAGAAATTCTTTGCAGTTACAAACTTTTTGCTATGTGAAATTGGCCTCCGTTTGAAATACTTTAAAATACTGTATAATACTTTGTAATACTTCGAAATACTGTGTAATACTTCGAAATATTTTGCAATACTTTGTAATACTTGTAATTACCTAAATACTTTTAAATACCTAAATACTTTGAAATACTGAAATACTTTGAAATACTTAAATACTTTTAAATACTTTGAAATACTTTGAAATACTTAAATACTTTGAAATACTTAACACTATTTTACAAATAGTGTAATTAGTGTAAATAGTGTAAATAGTGTAGTATAATAGTGTAAATAGTGTAAAATAGTGTAAATAGTGTAACAGGGGGCGGATTCAGCCCCCCCCCCTCTCATGTTTTTCGCAGATATCTCCAGAACGGCTGGGGGCAGGCTCATGAAATTTTGGGACTTTTCTCAAAATTAACTTCCACATATGGAGTCAGAATTTTAAGTTTTAACCTGAACAGAGGCGGTTCCAGGGCACGTTTTTGGGAGGGTTCTGCGGCGACATTTGGCGATAATACGGAAATGAGATCTTCACGGTTTCTTCCTAACTGCCTCAAGTATGAAAGAGTTACATCAGTTTACGGTGATTGAAACTAGTGCAAATTAGTTGATGTTATTGAAATATCATGAAAATTGCATGGCAGATGCGGTTTCAGGGGCTTGCAAGGGGGAGGTTTCCAGGAAGTATGCAATGCTTGGCGGGAAGCCAATAGAGCGATGCAATGGGAATTTATAGCTATCAAGATGTAAAATATAGCTTCTTCCATTATTTGCATAATTTATTACATATGGAGTTGCAGGGGCGTGTGCAGGCACATGAGAAGGGGGGGACTGGCATGGTGATCACGATATCAGGGCTAATAAAAACCTCCATCCTGGCAACGGCGTCGGCGACCGGCGTTGACCCAGGATTCCAAAAGTGGCGACCAGAGCCACACGAGAAAAGGTCAGATCAAAATGTATTTGAACTCAATTATAGTCCCACCAGTCGGACTCGAACAATGTTGATAACGTGGCAGCTCTAGTACCTATGCCACTGTATGGGATACTTTTTTTGTATTTAACTGCATGATTTTTTCCAGTGCAAAACGGGTTTCCCCTTCTACTACGGACGAACGGTCCAATGCTCACAAAAACAACTGTCTACTACGAACCCTTTTCTACTACGGGCGGCGGTTGGCATAGGACGGCGCTTTTCTGGCGACCACAGTGTTAAACCAATGGCATACCAGGGGCCCGAAAACGCCAACGGACGGCGACCGGTGGTCGCCGTGGTCGTCGCCCGAACGTCGTAGCAGTTGTATATTTTGAATTACATATGGCAGCTGGCAGGCAGCTGCCATATGGCGTCTGCGCCAGCTCGGTTGGCGGTTGGCTCCATTCTTTGTCATGTGTGGGGTCGACGGTTTTGCAAGCTGGTGTCGTTTTTTTAACTTGATTTGGTTGTATAAGTTATTCCCGGAGAGCCAATTCGCTTCTGGAGGACGGTGGACCAGCTGGATAGCACAGAAATGTAGGTCAACAGCCGCCCCCTCGCGTCGCTCCTCAGTTTTCTAGTGTTTTCGCGCGATTTTAAGTTTCGGCCACCTGCAAGATTTGCCTGGTATTCGCAAGAAGTGTTTTTGGACCGGCGGAAGTGATTTTCGTGCCTCTTTCTTTCGTGTTTGATATTGTTTTCCTCATTTAGTATTTGCAATAATTGGCCATGGGCTTCGCCCGTCGAAACTCCTTTCTACCGTTTCTGGAAAAGGCTACCATCGCCGTCTCCACCAATCGCAAGGCTGCGCACTCCCCTACCGTCTCAAGTCTACCGTCGGCATCGACAGCAGCCCGCGCGCCGGCCAGGGGACCTCTGTCCACATGGCCGACCCTCCTGCCGCCATCAATTACTCGCCACCCGGCGCCCACCCGGGCAGTGGCGGCGTAAGGCGGCACCGCAGGGGGAGAAGAGCTGGCCATCGCGTCCAGGCACATCGTCGTCACGCCATCGATGAGGAACATCAACGACGCCTGAACCAAGGCCGCGCTCTGATCCCCTCACAGACCCTGAATCCGCCTCTGGAACAGGGATCATGATCTCCAGTCGCCGGATCACGCCCATGGGGCGAGAACCGGCGGCTGAGGGGAGGTCAGAGGGGACCTATGGAGGTCAGAGGTGGGCCCCTGGAGGCCAGAGGGGGTCCTTTGGAGGTCAGAAAGGCCCCTGAAGGCCAGAGGGATCCTATGGAGGTCAAAGGCCCCTTCTCAAATGGAGGCCCCTCTCAAATGGAGGCCCCTAAATTTCGACTTCCCCCCCCCCCCCCACCCCCCCCTGACAAAAATCCGTGGCGCCGCTCCTGATGGGTGGTGGGTGATCTTGGGCCACATAGAGCTGCAGACCACTGCACAAAATTGAACAAATACAGGCGAGACAACCACAATGTATTTTGGATGGCAAAATGTGGATGAATGTAATCGCGAAAGCGCGAGTTGTTGAAAAAGAGAGTTCGGATTGAAATATAATGCCTAAAACAATATCCAATAAAGCGCTGCCACACAATTATACCGCCTAAACGGCGACCAGCTCACTGGGACATTTGGACGGCGACCAATCAATGGTTTGTATTACCCCTGGACGATATGCCAGCGATTATGGCGCAATAGATGGTTATTTGATAAAGATATATGCACATATGAGGCCAGGAGAGGGAATGAAGTCATTTTTGTTTTGCAGAGGCGCGCTTAGGAATGGAAGAAAGGGCGCCATATTATTGCAAGGAAACTCAAATGCATGGGCCTACAATGACATAACATACTGCAGTTTTCGGATGAAAAATGCACCACAGGGTACTCTATGAACGATTATAAGATAATAGGCGATTCCAGGTAGGGTAAAAAGGGGAGTAAGCAATGTGAATTCAAGTTGTAAGTGAAATAGTCACTGTTGATTAGTTAGTATCATAATAGCGGATACTATACCTATCAAAAGGTCTTGCACCTCCCCAGTTTGGATCCTGGATACGCCTATGATGAAGTACAACATTAAAAATGGAACTATCTACGATCAGTAACTTATTTATAGTGCTGGGTAGCAACTTGCCTGCGGTTAATATTTTGTTCCCTATTTGATCTCCATTTTTCACTAACCTGGTACCGCCTATGGCATAACAAATATGTTTTATAACTGTTTTGTCTAATGTCACAATAACGCTATTTCGTTTGTTAAAAAAAAAGTTTTATTACGCATTTACTTCACCCCATATTGAGTGACCTGCACACGCCTATGATTTTTTTTTCAACAGTCACCGCCATATATCAATTTACAATTCAATCTCTATCGATCCCCATTCGTTGCGTTAAAATCGGTTAATAAACATGACAGCTGTGTTGGATCACAAATACCTCTAAAAATTGTAGTTTTTGCCGCCCTGTTGCCCCCTATCAAAAATGTTGATTTGTTTTCTTCAGAAATGTATATGTCCTCGAGATCTCAGAGGGGAGGAGGCGGAATCCGCCCCCCTCCCCTGTTACAAATAGAGGTAGTCAGGAGCCTGCTAAAAATAGGGTTAAATACTTTTGAAACACTTAAATACTTGGAAATACTTAAATACTTCGAAATACAGTTCGAAATGTTTGTTATCAATATAGTCCGAATATTTTGAGTGGACGGATTTCCGAGGTCAGGTCCTGCGCCAAACAGAGCGTATTGTTCAGCCCCTGGCCCCACCATTAGATCTCGCAATTCCTGGTAACCGGCGGGATTTAGAAGCGAAAGTTTTACGTGCCCGAACATACCTGGACAAAGTCGGTCCCGCCCCCTGGCGTCACCTGACCCTGAACCCGACTGCTGCCACCGGCCGCTGTCTGGATATAAGTTAGATATGGCCTTTGCACCAATTATTTTCACTAATGATGATGTGCTAGGAATATTTTCGCAACTGTCTGTCACGAAAGAAATGTATGGCGACTGGTTTATAGACAAAGAAGTTAGAAATCTGGATGAAGAAGAAATCACCGTTACCTACTGTTGATTATAAGCCTGATATATTTTGTATCGTAGGACGATACATTCCAAGCTACGTTTAAAGGAAATAGTTCACCTTCAACATGGGTTTTTTAACTGAAATAGCAGTTTTGTA